>JASCZW010003573.1:0-38038 GCA_034211315.2 Aedes japonicus
GATGGTGGGATGTGGAGTGATGAGGCGTGCTTCATTTGCGATCAATCCCATCAGCAGACAGCGACATGGTTGTCGAACGAATTGCTTAAGATTTAGACTGGATTGGAGATGTCAGGTTATATGGGATAAGTGTGATGGTACTTTTTTTTCCACATATGCAGTACAAATCTAGGGGTTTTTTTTTTCATTAGGGCGAATCTGCAATTGAGAGACTCTCTTTGATTACTTTCTCTTTCATTCATATTCCATTCAGCGTTACGTTTTTCATTCAACTATTTGTAGAGTATGGTAGCCAACACTGTTGTGTTTCTATCTGTACTAAAGAGTCCCTCAAAAGATTCATAATGGCGCTGTAATAAATGAAAGAGAGCGAGAGACGAGAGAGCCTCTCATTGTTAGATTCGCCCTTTTGAAAAAAAATCCTAGAAATGTACATTTTCCACCTGGGCTAGATATTACAATATATTAGATCGTATTGAAAGTTATTGAAAATTTACCAGTGTTTGGCAGCACCCTCTCAGAATCCAATGAAACTTTCTGGGTGTGTAGAATATGTCTTTTCAAGCAATTTTGCACTCTAAGTTTTTTAGAATTTATCTAGACTACCGTTTGTAAAGGGCTTAAGTTTTTTTATCGATTTTTTTTTAAATCAACATAACTCAAAAATGAAAAGACTTACAAAGAAGTCTAGGGTTTTTTTCATTAGGGCGAATCTACAATTGAGAGATTCTCTCCTGGCCTCACTCTTCATTCATTACAACGCCATTATTAAACTTTCGAAGGATTCTTTCAGTACAGATCAGAAGTGAAGACACAAATAGAAGTATGGCTAGCACACACTCACAAATAGTAGAATGAAAAAACGTAACGGTGATTGGTTTGCGAATGAAAGAGAGTGAGCCCAGAGAGAATCTCTCAATTGTAGATTCGCCCTAATGAAAAAAAAACCCTAGAAGTGATGTATGGGTGACATTTAGAAAACTGTCTGAACTTTTATGAAAAAAAAATTAAAAATTGTAAAATTGATTCTTCCACATAAAAAATAAATTACAATTTTAATCCAATTTGTAAAAACAGGCTATCTTAGAATTGTACAAAAAAAATTCTCAATATAGGCAATATAATTTCCTAAAAGTTCGCCATACATTGCATGGTAGGACTTTTAAGGAAAAGAAGTTTTTCAAAACACAAATTTTTAATGTATCAAGACTAACAAAAAAGTGATGTATGGGTGACTTTTAGAAAACTGTATGATTTTGTATGAAAAAATTAAAAAAAAAAATTTAAGCCTATTTGCAAAAAAAAGTTTTCTTAGAATTCGACTTTTTTTTCTTAATAGAGGCAAAATAATGGCCTAAAACCTCGCTATACATTTCAAGATGGGCCCTTTTAAGGAAAAAAAGTTTTAATCACAACAACTTTTTCATGTCCTATTTTTACCGTGTATCGCACAAACTCATCTTATTATGGTCTTCAACACCCCTTTAGGATCCAATAAAATTTAGCAGTCATAAAGAATTGAATGTATTGAACATTTGGTAAAAAACAATAATCATCTAGACTAACATTTGAAAAGAGTCAAAACATACAATTTCCCTTGACATCAGTAAAACAGAACCAGTATAAGTACAAGTCAATCATAACTGCTTGATCGGATATTCTTATTTTTAGGGGTGATTCTAATATGACTTCGTATTTCTTTAAAGAAGAGGGGAGGGAGCGGAAGGAAGGTTAAGATGAGTTACAGCACGTGTAAAATGTATGGAAAAAATTGTGATAGAGAGGGAGCTGATAAAACTAAAAAAATAGCGGACGTCACATTTGAATCGTATTTAAATGGATATGCATCAAGTCATATCAAATTTGAAAATTCTAATTTGATAAGATTTGATGCATATCCATTTAAAGACGATTCAATCATGACGTTATTTGAATTTTCAAATTACTGTTTATGTCAATATTTTATTTATTTTTTTACATGTAGATCTTCACGTATCAGTAATAAGCTTCAGATATATATATAATTTATAAATTTTCCACAAACAAAGTGAATTTCTTTGGATTATCCTTTGAATCAAAAATCGGTACAAAGCAATGAACGTGCAACGAAGTGTCATTCTGCTTCCAATCCATACTTGAACTCGAAATTGCACAAGCTGGCAAAGTTCTTTTTGTGCGGCTCCATCTGACATATAAATAATGTTTAAGCAATATACTGTATTTTGATTAATGAAATGTAGCAATTATGATATAAGCAATAAAGCCGATAAAGCTTTTGTTTTCCACTTTATTATCCTTCTTGTAATATGCTTCAAAGGTTTGGTAACAAACAGGATCAACCACCTGGTATAATTGTATTATCACTAAAGTTTAAAATCTTTAACAATTTAAAAATAAGCCCTTTCCAAATGGTAGCCTTGATTTTTCAAACATTCAAAGACCTTTAAAATATAAAAAAATTCGTTATAATTAAATTTAATTGGCTTCTGTGAGGTATTATGACCAAACAATAAGACGAGTTGGCGCGATACACCGTAAAAATTGGACATGAAAAATTTGAGAAAAAATTAACGTAAAAAATTGTCTTTAAAATTAAAAATATTTTTTTTAGCATGTGAGAATCTATTTTACAATTTTTGCCATTTTTTTACGAACGTTGAGACAATTTTCTTAAAGTCACCCATACATCACTTTTTAGCAAGTCTTGTCTTTCTTTAGTTATGTAAACATAAAAAAATAATTGTTAGAAAAACTTTTGTTTTCTACATAAGTGCCCATCTTGCAATGTATGGTGAACTTTTAGACAATTATATTGCCTTTATTGAGAAAAAATGGCGTCCGATTTTATGATAGCCATATTTTGCAAAATGGCTTTAAATTTTTAAATATATTTTTTAGCGTGTGAAATCGATTTTGCAAACAATTATTTTTAAAAAAAGTTTACACAGTTTTCTAAATGTCACCCATACATCACTTATTTGTAAGTTTTTTCATTTTTAAGTTATGTTGATTTAAAAAAAATCGATCACAAAACTTAAGTCCTTTACAAATGGTAGTATAGATAAATTTTGACAAAACAAGGTATGCAAAGTTGCTTGAAAAGACATAGTCTACACACCCAAAAAGCTTCACTGGATTCTGAGAGGGTGCTGCCAATCACGAAAACAAGTTGGCGTGAAATTCATCCATTACAGGGTTGATATCGTTTCCCAAGTAACAGATTCAGTTTCATTTCAGCCATGCTTCAGGCTTTGTTGATAAAACTACATTCAAAACTGTTTTGTCTGCGAAAAACTCCTCTATGCTTCTTATAAGTCGAAATTTGTACAAAGTGGCCCATTCTATAGACAGTTGTGAAAACAAGTTAATAAAACCTTTATTAAGACCATAGAGATTTTGAAAATGTTCTAGTGAATGATGTTATAACCACTTGAGAACCTTCATAAAACCTACTGGCTGCCATGAAAACCAGCAAACGACCAAATGGTCACAGCTGTCAACCTTCACTGTGATAGCGTGGTTGGAATGTATTGTTCTGCTTTGCCTGATCTTTTGATTCATTTAACAGTAAATAAAATCTGAGAAAAAATGTCCTAGTGTTGAAGGAAACTTTGGTTGATAGCAAAGTATGCAGAACCCATTGAGTTTTTTTACAGCGTTTGAAGCTCCAATTCATATAAATTCCATGAAAATCGATGAAATTCAATAAAGTTATCAAAAAGAATATCAAAGTCGATCTCTGTAGATCGGATATTCATTTGCTTTACATTTAAAATTTGATGCATTTATTTTTCTACATTTTAATTATGTCTTGTATTTCAATATGGCGATCGGAAGAAATTATAATTTTGCCAAAAAGTCAATTTATTTTCGCAATGACTACTTTAAAACTTCTGAATTTGTCGTTTGATGCATTTACTGGAGGCAAAATGGTTTTGAACTGCTTTTTCAACTGATATAATAAGATAACAATAATGAGTCTCAGTACGGTATTTCAAAACAGCATTGGACGAGTTCATAAAAACAAAATAAAACCTTTGATAGAAGTAAAAACAATCTGAGAAAACAAGGTTTTAAGATCATTGTGAAAAAGCTGTGTAGGTTCTTATAAACCTGACCTATATATGAAACCATTAGCACATCTTGATTCCATACTAAAACTAAATTTATTTCTAATGGCTGTAACGTGCCAGCTACTCCCAGCACTGATAAGACCACCGTCTTCAAGCCTCAGGGCCGGCACACGCTCGAAATAAACCGCGAACCAAGGAAACACTTCACGTTCGCTTCAAACAAAACTCCCACTTGATTACTGTTAGTGCACACTTTTATATTGTCACCTTCCCTTCCGCTACGAACTCCCAGTTTCTTAATTCCTATTCCTACCTCAGCTCTTGTCTTTTTACTCTTCCTCGGGGCCCCTTCACCAGTCTCCTGTCCGTCAACTGTTTCTACTGTTACTCCTCGGCCAGGGTTATCGGCACTCCACTCAGCTTCGCTAGGGTTGGACTGCAGCTTCGGTGGACCCTCAACCTGCCCCGTGCGTCTTTCGAGTGTATTGACGAACTCGAAACCTTGACAAACCAAAAGGTAAGTCAGTTTGCCTGGATCGGTGATGCACGCTGAATAACGGGGGGGAATCAGGTTGGCGAACGGCGACTAAGCACCACCGGCGTTAGGCGGGGTCGAATTTGCCTCATCAGGCTTTTTCCGTAAATATTACGGTAAGCCCGCGAGGTCCTGTGGCACAGTGATCGGAAAAGCCTTTTTTCACGGCGAAATTAATAACTCCTAAGGGTTATGTTGCCGAATCATGGCGTCTTGTACAAAGTTGTATCTGAACAAGTTGTCCATCTTGTGGTGATAATTTGGTAGTTTCAAACTATACCGCTAGGATGGCGCTGTTGCTTACTTTTGAACGAAACACAATAGAAGGATGATGTCAGAAGCAAGTTTGTAGGAAATATAAGCAACTTTGCTCAAGGCATCATTTTTCTATCTCTTCATTCGACCACGACAGAGCTATTTTTTTGCTTTTATCAGGGTGTCTCTAAAAAACGAGTTTTTATTTTAACTTGTTTATTTCTTATTTTTAGGATTGAGTATTCTTGAAACAAATTATAGAAAACGTTATTGCGCACATTTTTGCTGAACAAAGTTTTTTAATACTGCTTGTGAATCAAAAGTTACGAGTAATTTTAACTAAAAACATGCGCTTTTTTTTCGCCCTTATGATTGTTTAGGCGAGAATTAGCCAGAAAATCATCAAATTCATTTTCAATGGGTATCAAGGAACATAATGCTATATAAATGAGCCCGAATACTCCTGTATCGGGCTGTTCATTCACGAATAAAGCGTCTGGCGCTTGTGCACTGCTTTAGTTCGGTGCTGTTTTGCTGGTGTAGATTAGGGTGTTTCTAAAAGAACAGTTTTTCATTCTAACTTTTTAGATTCAGTTCTTAGGTAAAAATAATCTTCAGGCGAAGTATAGAGAAAAATATGATACAAGTTTTTATTGAACTATGTGTTTGAGTATATTTTATTGTTCAAAAGTTAGGGGTAATTTTAACGAAAAAAATGTCCAATTTTATGCAGTGCCCGCTCGGTTGCCCCAGGAGTACCCGGGCTCATTTATATAGCATTATGTTCCTTGATACCCATTGAAAATGAATTTGATGATTTTCTGGCCAATTTTCGCATAAACAATCATAAGGGCGAAAAGAAAAAACGCATGTTTTTAGTTAAAATTACTCGCAATTTTTGATTCACAAGCAGTATTAAAAAACTTTGTTCTGCAAAAATGTGCGCAATAACGTTTTTTTATATTTTGTTTGAAGATTACTCAATCCTAAAATCAGAAACAAAAAAGTGAAAATAAAAAAACTCATTTTTTAGAGACACCTTGATATAAAGCAGAAAAATAGCTCTATCATGGTCGAATGAAGAGATAGAAAAATGATGACTTGAGCAAAGTTGCTTGAAATTATATTCCCTACAAACTTGCTTTTGACATCACCCTTCTATTGTGTTTTGTTCAAAAGTTAGCAACAGCGCCGCCCTAGCGGTAAAGTTTGGAACTACCAAATTATCACCACAAGATGGACAACTTGTTCAGATACAACTTTGTAGAAGACGCCATGATTCGGAGACGTAATCCTTAGGAGTTATTAATTTCACCGTCAAAAGAGGCTTTTCCGATCACTATGGTGTCACAGCGTCAGTGATTATCACCGTATGAAAAAAATCTGGATTGACATCAAAAATATCAAGATTACAGAATTGGTCGTATAACTTATGGACTGTTCATAAACCACGTAGGGTAAGGTCCATTAATTATGTCACGCAGTAAGGGGGGATCCATACTAAAAACCAAACACGAAGGTGACCTACTAACAACAAACAGACGAATGAACAAAGGGGGTGGGGCTTCAGAGTATGATGAAATCGACTTTTTGCGTGACATAATTAATGGACGATTATCCTTGAATACCAAAATTTATTAAGCACTAATTCGAACCCCTGTTGCAGCTCGTATATTTAAGTAGACTTTTAACAACACCCCTCCTCCCCGCCCTCCTGATTAAAGTCTAGGTAGACCTTATCAAAAACAACCTTATCAAAAAAAAATCTTGATCAGCCTTATTTTCTTAGACAAAATATTTGCCTTGTGAATGCTTTTGCGGCAACTTTTGCTTTTACTTCAGATGCCAAGTTTAGTTTATCTTCTTTGAAAGTTTTCCAAAGCAAGTTGACGTTTGTCCCACTCTGCGCTATAGCATCGGTTGAATGCGTCCTTTTGACGTAATGTTAGTGTTTGACAGGTAATCACAACCGGTTATAACTGAACCCCTACTCTACTAAATGTATGTCAAATGGAAGCACGTCAACTATCAAATGTCATCACACCAGCGTAGAAATGGAATTACTCAAATGTTGACATCATAAACTTACTATTGAGTTGGTAGCTTGTGCATTCACTCTGCGATTGGTTTGACCCGTAAAACGAAAAGTAGAAACTACAACCTAAGCTTTTACACTCATATCTTGAGAACATATTCTTTTTATACAATTCATTTATTTGTACAGGCTCAATCGAATCAACTTTACAGAGCCAAGTTTTCATGTTTATGTACATCAGTTATCTTAAAACTAAGATTAAGGGGAGAGAACCGATTACTCGCGGTCGTCTCGAGGTTAATAGGAATAACAATTTTAAGGATGGGAAAATTGGGGTGTACATTTTGGGTTTTTCATGCATTTCCACTTGATATTTTACCAATAACAACCTTTTTACTACGTATTGATACAACATGCCATAGTTGGGAACATACAAAAAAATATGTCCTCAACATTGGGTCTACAATTTTCTTGTAAAATCATTGTTATTTTAGCTATGTGAGCAGTTAGTTTGTAACGTATAACTGTTTTTTGCAAATCCAGACTGCTTTATTTGTTTTATCGATTCAATTAAGCCAAATTTAGATCACTTGAAGATCATGTAGATCATCTGTTCAGCTTAACCACTGAAATCAAGATGCCCCAAAAGTTCAAGAAAACGAAAATTACGCGGAAGTGAACAAATATAAGATGATTAATATTGTCTCAAATGCTTTGGATTACATCGGTCATCCTAATAGCAACATGATTTTGTTGATTATCGCTAAATTAATAACACATTTGGTACATAGGCCGAATGAAGGAGCTAGGCTAACATTACATCCCCTTACCCTATAACGTCCGTTTGAACCCGATCAGTTATGCTTTCGATAATATACGAAGACTAACTCGAAAAGCTTCGATACAGCACTCAACGATGTAATACCTCGATAGTTATCCATGGCTCATTTGCTTTTCCTTTTTATGGATAGGAAACAAGCAGGATGAAAATATGCCGCTCGAGAGGGACATGCAGAATTGACGATGAAGTTATAAGCTGGCGATATACGTTTTCAAAAATGCGGATGAAACACCGGGATTGAAGAATGACTTTAGTGAAGGCGTGGCCTTGGATATCATCTCTGCGTTGACATCATTTGGACCGAGTGTTTGATCAATTACAGGAACGTTCTTAGCTGCTAGGAAAACATTGTTGTCACATAATAGTTTAATTCCACAGACGATGGGAGGGCAGACTTCCTACGTTGCTCATTTACATAATTCCAGATGGATTTTGGGTGCAGCTTTGTCAAAAGTTTATCAGAAGCCATGACTTTCCAGCTCTGTTTTGGCCTCTTGTCACTATGCGAAATGTGTCCTGGAATGGTATAAGGTTCAAGAGGTCAAATACGTGCCAAAAACAGCCAATCCAACAAACTGTCCAGAACTCCGCCCAATAGAGAAGTGTGCTCTAGTTAAGCGGAAACTATTTGAAATTAAGAAGAAAGCAAATGGTACTGATGATTTCAAGAGAAACTGGAGAATGTTCACGGCGAGCGTATCTGAGGATACCGTTCGGAACCTGATGGCGGGTGTACCACAGAAAATTCGAGAATTTAACAGAAAGAAGGATTAACATCCTAATTAACGGTTTCTAATGTAGTTATAACTCTATTATAGTGAAAAAAAAAAACAATCGGAGTTGTTGATTTATGTGAACATTTTTTTGCTGCTACAGGTATACCTCGATATAACGTAACTCAATTTTAATTTTCGTTACGTTATATCGAAGTTACGATATATCGAAGCAAAATGTTTTTCCAACAATTTTTGTTTTAGCTTCTTTTTTTCTATAAAAGAATGAACACCAAATCAATGTTATTCACCCAGCAGGGTGTTCCAGCCCTTCTTACATCTGTTTGAATTTCTTTTTATATATTTTTATTTTAATTTTTTTTTATTGATTCTTCAAATTCTTTAATTTTTTAAATATGTTTTCCTCATATTATCTTTTTATCTTAGAATACTCCTTTTAGCAATATTCTTTTAATGTTGTATACATAAAAATGAACCTACTTTTGATTTCTGGTAAGTCTCTCGGCCACCATGTGTTAGCACCCACAATACAATCCGACACACTTCAAACACACTCATAACCGCATGAAAGATTATATTTATATCTGGCATCACATACTGGAATCAATTGTATGTTTTCTCACTGTTTCGTTCCCCTCTGGCTGATGTGCTTCAGATAATGTATGAATGTGCGTAGATTGAGGTCAAAATGGTCCATGGTTGCCAGTAAGCATAAATGGATGGTTAAATTGATCCATCGGTCGTTTTCAACTCATCTGCATTTTAATGAGCTGTTTTAATTGTCCAACACAAGGGCGGCTCTTAGAAGAAGTCCTTTTGACTTGAGAAAAGTGGTCACTTTCGGGACGAATTCCCCAAAAAAAAACATTTTTTAAAGAGCTCCTTTGCCATCCAAGCGCTTTTGGATGCCCTGTAGTATACAGGCAAATCCTTAAGATTTTTGAGTGCTCGAGGTCTGTGAGACTTTTCAATCAACACTAATTTTAATTGGAGCGACCCATCCATGTTGAATCCACGTTGCATGAATGTGATTCAATATTTGTTGATTTGGCGTCTCTTGAAAAACAGCCCACTTTCGTTAGCATCTGACAAGGAGACAAATCTTCCTCCCAAATCTGTTCAGTAAAACCTTTTTATATTGTTCGACAACAAAAATATTGCTAAACAATTTTTCAGTAATTTTCAGTAAGCTACCGTTGCGTTTTGTTATTGTTTGTAACCGGTCATTGGTGCTGTCGTTTCTAGAAAAACCAGATGTAGAGAGCTTCGTCAACCTGTGGGTATCGAAGATTCTTAGAACGCTTTCGTTTTGATATAAATTAATTAAGAACAAAACATGTTGAATTATTTTCACGGAATATCATTTAAGTTTCTTACACATTCCTCCTTGTTGGACAATTTTATTGAGAATGTTGTAAACTTTGTACTTCTACATTATGTAGTCGTTTTTTGTCTTGTTTACGCGACACACGATCCATTTATCAAAAAACATCCGACTTAGTCCAATGACGTCTATATATGGTCTGTGGCAACGCACTGCTTGCTTGTATTGGAAGCAAAAATAATGTAAACATTGTTGAGCCGACGAGTGATGACGTAACACTATTGAACTGTCTATCGACGGGCATAGGTTCAGATAAAAAAAATCGGTTCAAACGTTTATTATAAATGCTGAATTGTGGAAATTATTTCCTCCCTATAACATGGATTATTTATAGTGAATATAACTGAGGTAATTGAATTTTTGCCACAAAAACTTTCAGACTTGACAATCGAGTAGCGATGTAGAGCCTATTTTCCATTATCGGTAGACTGGTATAAGTTGCAAAAATAAGTTTTCTAGCGCATACAATAAACAATCATGGAGCGAACGAATCAAAATGAATAGTATGGCGTAGCACCTTCCGAGCTTTTGTGTAGCGTACGCAAGGAGTGCAGTCGTATTAGTGTCATGAGCGAATTTTGCTCATTTCACTAATATTGTTGTGGCTACTGGGCCAGACCTTATATAGACGTCATGGGACTTAGTCGACCAGCTTGAATTAGCTTCCTACACTGAACCGATAAATCATGTAAAATTTATCTGAAAACACATATAGTTATTTTCCATGTAGCTTTTCACATAACTTCTATGTGAAAAACACTTAAACACTTAAAGAGATAGTTCATATTATATTCATTGGAACAGTCACATACCTTTTATGTGAAATCCCAATGAGAATTATTAGTATTGGTTTATGTAATTCATGTGAAATTTCAATAAGAATGATTGACATCTTTAATAAATTTCATGTGATTTATTAATAGTTTTGAAATGAATTTATTTTGAGATTTTTTAATATTTACATGTCATTGGAGTTGAATAATAAAACAACTAAGCAAAAGATTTAAACAATGGTCTGGACGTTTCAGATATGTGACCGCAGACTGCATCGCCGGGTTCAAGACGTTTTCCATCATTAACACCAGAGATCTCGAGTATTTCTGAGAGCCTCCTGTCGTTCAAGTCGATGACTCCTGAGTCCTCGATAGAAGTTGATTGCTCCTTAACGCTCAAAGAACATTCGGCTTCTGTGAAACATAAATTAACGAAATTGTAGATAAATTATTTACGTTCACTTGTTATGCGCCAGAATACATACATTCCGTTTCCTCCAGGCATCGATGTACTCGTAAATACAAACTGTATGCGAAATCGTCGACCAAATGCGTTACAGCTCGAATTCCACTTCCACACTCTTATATAATAAAGAGATTAAATTTCTCTCATCATGGTAGGTTTTACGAAAAATGTGCTGTAAAATTTCCAGTGATTTCTTCTAGAAGCCAAAATCCGCCAGCAGTGGAATACTCCGATTCGCCATTGTGAAAATACTGCTAGGGAAACCACATTTTTTCATATTTGAAAATCACATAAGATTCATCTGACAACCTTAACCTTCGTTTTCATACAATGTATCGTTTTGTCAGATGAGTATTATTGGGTATCATAATACTATTTATGTGTTTTTCACATGACATTCAATGGATACACATAAAATGAATAGGTATATGATCTGTGTGAAGCTATGTGATGTTTTTAATAATTTTAATGTTGTTTCTTGGTTCAGTGTACTACATAGGATAGGGAACGGCTTAAGCATCCCAAGACCTTATTCCAAGCACGGGGTAAACGTTAACCTACAACGCTTATTTTTTGCAGTATGGTGCTTCACTACACACACACACACACACACACACACACACACACACACACACACACACACACACACACACACACACACACACACACACACACACACACACACACACACACACACACACACACACACACACTCACAAACAATATACAGAAAACACATTTTTGCCTGCATATCATAGGCGTAGCCAGAGGGGGGCAGAGGGGGCCCGTTGACCCCCCTTAACTTTTGAACCAATTTTTAGAATTTTAATGTTTGTTTCATTTTTTTTAATATTTAGTGTTAACGTTTGATAGATTACCCCTTTGCCTTTAAGCAAAAGCGCCAAATTGCCTCAATGTAGCAAAAAGCTGCAAAAAGTGGACATCCAGGGTTATTTTTAAAAAGTAAAGACTAAAATTTTATAACACTCTTTTCCCTTTGATCGAGAACCCAACCTAGCTAACCTTACGTATCCAAACAAATATCGCTAACCTGCAATGTAAACTATTAGACAAGCATTTATTGCTTTTTTTCCCACTCGCTGAAAGTTGAAAAAGCTAAGCGAAATTCAAATTTCAGTTCTTGGCAAAAATATGAGTATGTAAACCAATGTTATAGCTTTCGGATGCCAAATAATACTTGATTAAGAAACATAATCCATAGATAAAAAGTGTATCAACGGAAAATGTTTTTTTGAACTATTCGTGATATGGGCCAAACCCAGGGGGTTAGTCACTGTGCCACTGGTGTTTCTGTATTTCAACATATCAAGCCAAACATTGCATTAGGTCCTATGTAACATTTGTGTCAAATCGAGAAAAATAGGTTTGAAAATTTTGATTTGTTTTTTAAATCGTAATTGCAAATTAAACATGTAATCATCAATTTTTGCATGGTTTTCAACGTAGTCCGTCGTCAAGATCACAAAGAAAAAGTTGGTTTTGAAGTTTACTATGATTCTAGTTATGTAATTGATACATTTGTTACTTAGGACCTATTGCATTTACATTTGTAGATTGGACCTGTGAGATTGGTCTTCTGTCAAGTTAGAATGTACATTTGCCTTTTTTGATTGCAATAAGGACTAATCAAAAAACGTTCACATTAGCTTCCTTCTAGCTTTATTTTCGTATTTTTGTACCGGCTCATCTCTGCAACTAGCAAAAATTCAAATAAAAAGTAGTCTATTATATTTGAGAACCCCAACAACTGGCTATATATTTATTCAATCGGATAATTGTATCAGGTGCACTTAGAATGTTCATTAATTACGTCACGCAAAAATTGACTTTTTAAACCCCTCCCCTTGTCACGTTTTTTGTATGACTCTCAAATTTTTTGTAGGTATCGTCGTTTTCCCAACCCCCCTCCTTACTGCGTGACATAATTATGAACCTTCCTTATTACTTAATACTTGTTCTGCTAAATGGCAAGGGTTTGTGTACATACTTATGGTTGTTTTAGACCCACATATGTAACATTAAAACTCCTAGTTTACATATCACGCAAATCATTCTTTTTATACCTAATTTACTTACTTTAGTATCTTGGGGGATCTTCTAGAAATGGGTGCATAGCGATGGTTATATGTAACTCACCCAGCAAATAGGTTTAAAAACAGGCATAAAAAATGTGTGAAAATTTCGTTAAAAAGGATGAAACAAGCTTACCGTGCAATAACGGACCAACGCAATAACCTGCTACAACGCAACAAAGCTTACATTAGAAAATAAGATGCATTGGTCCTTTATTGATTGAGGTTTGTGCCGATTTGATTTTGATTTGAGATTTTCGATTGAATAAATATGTAGCCGATGTTGTAGTTCTCAAATATGATGGGCTACTGTTTGCTGATTGCAAGAATTACGGGGTTCAAGAGTTTAAAAATAAAGCAAATACAGAACTACGGTGAACATTATTTTACGAGAGCATACCGCAATCACAATAGTCCAATGAACATTCTAACTTGGCCAATTAGACCAATCTAACCGGTCCAATTTACAAATGCAAACGCAATAGATCCTTAGTAACATATGTATCAATTACACGCCTAGAATTATCCTAAACACCAAAGGCAACATTTTCTTCATAATCCTGACGACGTTTTACGTTGAAAATCTTACAAAAATTAAAGATTACACAATTGAGATGCAATTACAATTTGAATAAAAAAATATTAAAATTTTCGATCCTATTTTTTCGATTTGAGACAAATGTTGCTTGAAGTAAATGAATATTATCCATCCAAACAATGGATATTATCCATCCAAACAGCAAATGACAGTTGATCGATTTTCAAATCGTGAAGGAGAACGAAGCCTATCTGGGTGGGGCAGCAATCTTTCACATATTTCGTTTTCGGTTTTAAACCTGGGTCAGTTCTGAGTGTAACTCGCAATTACCGGACGATTACCGGACAAAAGCGGATCCAGAGTCGATTCAGTATGATATACCCTACACAGAAAAAAATAATTAATTTTAACAAGCGTGTAAAATATCCCTTCTTTTAAATCTAAGCTAAAGGAGGCGTAAACAACGAAATTGTTTGCAACTTCTCATGTGCCATACAACAATATTGGCAATCTTTCATACAACAAGCTGGATTCAGGCGTTATATGGCTTAAATTTACATGAAATATCCCATTATTTTCTGGCAAATCTAGCATTTTCTTTATGTGCATTACATAACGCAGAAAATTCAATGTGTCTTTTTATCTGTGTAAATACTCTACCAAAACAAGCCAAATTTGGTTCCATTTGTTTGATTAGTTCTCCAGTTATGCAGAAACTTGTGTTTCATTTGCATGAGAGGGAGAGGGTTTTGAACCATCATAAGAACTTCCCTTTTCCGAGTCTATAAGGGTCAGACAAACAGACAGATAAAAAAATATTTTTATATACAGGGTTTTCGGTTCCTTAGAGCAAATATTTTCAGAGCGATAGGGGATGATATTTGAAGCAAAAAATTGGTCAGATCTCAAAATTTACAGACTTATTGAAGATTTAATGTTTTGGTAAAAATAATGTACTATATATGGTAAAAATAATGTACTATATATAATATTTGGTAAAAATAATGTTACTTAGCTGATTTTTTTCCTTCATCCAAAAGCTAAGAAAATTTCCTGCATAACAGTTTCACTTAAACTCTGATCATCATCATTTAGCGTCGGGATATAAAACATCTGTTTTTTTCAAAAGGTTTTATTTCATATTTTTTGCATAAAATACGCATACATTAAATTATAAACGTGATTAATATATCTATATACAGGGTGTAATCACGTTTACAATTTAAACTGCCAAAAACAGGGGTGAAAAAAAGTTACGTTATATCGAGGTAAAAGTTACGTTATATCGAGTTACGTTATATCGAGGTATGACTGTATTATTAAAGTGTCCGAAATTTAACGTGGACAGGCTTTATGCGGAGAATAGTAAAGTTAGCAAGACGCAATTCCGAAATAAAATGGTTAGTTTTTTGGATATGCTTAAAAATCCCGCTCTGTCTTCAAATCCACAAAATTGATGAAATTTGTCAGAAGCAGATAATTTCTCATCAACATGAGAGGCTCTTGGAGTGGACAGTAATTTAATTTTAGAACGAAGAAATGAAGAGAAAGTAATGATAGTTCCGTTAGAGTACGGCAGGCTGTGTATTTGAAAGATGCTAGTTGAATACCCATGTTATGTTATTTCCACTAACCTCAAAGCGACTGAAACATTGATAACAAAGTTCATTCGATTGACTCTGCACTGATAATTTATTTTCGTAAAGTAGCTTTCACGCGTTTCGTAAACATGGGTTTTGTACATAGAACAAATGTCTTGTATATTTTATGAAACATTCATAACGCTTTTTATCTGGTGAAATGCTATCATTACACCTTTTTGTAAAATGCACGAAATGAACTTCGTGATGACCAGCCAATCGCTGTTTCTTTTTTATACCGTACTCATGTATGATGGTGTTGCTGCTAGTATGGGCAGAAATAATTTATCCATCCCAAAATAAAAATCAAAGCGCTGTCGTGAGCTATAACTTCATGCTCATAAATCAAGATTGTTCTCACGAGTCAGCGTGGCCTAGTGAGATCAACCACGGATTAAGAATCAGCACTTTCCACATATTCAAGTGCGAACCCCATGCCTGAAACAATAAAAATAAACGCTGGACAACTCCACGTGGTTGCGCTTTTTTTTTTGTCAATTCCATTTTGAGTCGATAAAGTAGATCTGTCAGACCTTCATGCAACCACCAGAGAGACGTTTCTTTTTAATTTGTGACAAAATATTCGTAGCTCTTTGCATTGTTTCCGTACAATGTACGAATGTTCTTTCTGTGTCAACAAAGGCTTCGTGCTTTTGACAGTTGCGCGTGCAATTAATTACGAATGTATCTTCATAAAAAGAACAAATCAGTTTCGTTGCTGAAAACAACGAATGGATTAGTGAGTATTACTTTCGATTTTGTAATATTAACTAAAATTAACTTTCAGTGTGGACGAATAAAGAAACTTAAAATAAAAATTATACTAATCCAACTCAATTTTTGTTGTTGCATGAAGCACGTAATTACTCTTAATGTTTGAAACCTAGGTGGTGGATTCATTCTTGCCTTGACTAACTCCGCATGTGAGGCAAAAGTGTGTGGGTTTGCTTCGAAATACTGCTTAACAAAAAGCCTCACGCTCAATTTCGAACTAAATTTATTCAATTTAACAGCCTGCCGAAAGCTATCGGAGTATCGATACTTTCTCTTCACATTTTTTGGTTCTAGCAAAAATTGCTGCCCACTCCTAGGATTGCATGTTGATAAAAAGCATATTTCAAATTTTAAACATTAGAATTTATCCTTCTCATTTGGCGATCATACAGATTTTGAGGTTCAAAATATTTTGGCAAAACTTCACTCCAAAATCAATTAATTTTATGGATTTATTAAAATTATTCTCTTTAAAGACCAACCAACTGATTTGTTTGAGAGACCTAAAAGAAGGTTATCCCTTAGAGTTCAGGGGTTCGAATCCACACAAAAAACTGGGATTTCAACCACATCGTCTTATAAATTAATACTCAAAGTTTTGCTTAAATCTGAGAAGGTCGAATACAAGTTTGTTCCTTATCTCGGTCAATCGATATTTTTGTAGCTTTTATTATTAATTTTAATTTACTTGGTTTAGTTAGGAAAATAACAAACCACCGTCAATGAATGTCTGTTGGCTGATTTTTTTCCATATGCTTTAACAGAAGTGAAATTTAAATTGATTGTGAAACGAAAGTTTTCTCTTACCTAAATTAGACTTGATGGTCAGTGCCTACTATTTCAATCCACAAGTTATGACGTTTCGTAAATTTAGCCATGCTTCCGAACCTCCCGCCTCTTGCACCTTTTCAGTTATTCAAACAACACCCCTTCCTCTCCGGTAAAAATCGTTTAACGTGTCTCAGCTGAATTTAATGTGGCCAAAATAACGACCACCAATTTTGCCTACTGCTAAGACAAACGTCTATTAAGACAGTACGCTACCCCGACCTAACATTGTTTCATGTTTCTCCGCGGCCGGAACACCTGTAAAACTATTCTACTCCGCTCCAAGCCAATCGTATAAAGAAATTATCTTCATTTAGCGTTTTCAGTACGGCCGGCCACTTTAACTACTGGTTCCAGCTGGAGCAGAAAGACGTGGAGCAAAGGGGAAATAAATTCGAAACCATCCACGGTTGGTCTTCGGATTTTGTACGCTCTTACTTTCTTTTCATAATCTTTCGGTTTTTTGTCTTCGTCAATCGCTCGGGAGGCTTGATAATCATAAGTCTGAACTTCTAACAGAAATAATTGAATTATTGCCGCACCGGCTGTCATCGATCAGTATCGGAGGGCGAATCAAATTCACGCACCGTGATCTTGTTTTGTGATATCGATTTCATTAACAACACGTAACAAAATAGTATTTGCATATGTTCGTAGAACGGTCTGTTTGACAAACTGTATGACACTCAACATAAGACAATTCAAGATTAAAAATCTATATGACACAACGGATATGATTTAACTTCTAGCAGATGGCATTCACTCGAAACTATGCCACACGGAAATGGCCGACCCTTTGTACGCGATCATCTTCCTCCACTGGTCCTGCTTGATCTGGTTGGAGCTGGGAGCATTCGGGCCCATAAAAATCTGTCCCAAGTAAATCTTCTTGCCGAGCTTGTTCTTCGCAGCCAGCGCCACTCGTATTGAAACGTGATCCAGGTTGCTCACATTGGTCAAAGGCAGCACAATCTGAACGTCCTCCTGGTTCCATCGAGTCGACAGCGCCGGACGGAATGGTTCCGATTTCCACGTGGCCGACAGAATCTCATGTTCCAAGACAGTCGTCTTCAGGTAGATCTTTTCGCTAGCTGCCTCAAAGCTCTCCTTAACTTTGATTCCACATCGGAGTTTGGCGGTTGATATTTTCAAACACAGCCCTTTTTGATTTTTCTCCTTGTTCTGAACACTTTTGACAATCTTCTTAACACCTTTGAAACTGAACCGATTTTTGTGGGAATTTGAGCTTGGCAGGGGAGATCCGGAGGCTGGAGGATCTTTCTTGAAGCGGAATGGATTGGTGAGGGAAGATGACGACGAAGAAGAGGTAGGAGAATAGGGTCCATCAATGTTGAACGATAGGTCCTCTTGTGAATTCCTTTCACTGTCCAGATGAACGTCGCTGTAATCGCACAGTTGCAGGGTTATCTCCACCTGTCCTTTCGGGCTTTGGAAAATCTGAAAATGAACGGAAACTATTGGAATGCGTCATCGAGACAGAAAAAGAAAGGATCAAACTTACGTTCGCACGGTTTTCCGATTCCGGTTTATGAGTCACGGTGATATCCTTGATGGGCAACCACATTTCATCGGTTTGATATAACCGTCCCCGGCACACCTTCTGGAACGCCGTCGGCTCCAGAAAATACGTCACCGATCCGATGTTCCGCTGACTTTCACTCGTGGTCAGTTTTTTGAGGTTTTGCTTCTGGTCAAAGTTGGCCGTCTTCGAATCGGGAGGTTCCACATCCTTGACCAGCTTACCGATGACCGGCTTGTCCTTCAACCGTTGGCTGCCCTGCCGGATGAAGGTCATCGTTTTGTGCTTCAGCGTGGCCTGGAACTGTGGATGAGTTTGAGTTTTATTGATTCTTTGGTGAAGTTTGGTGAAAATATTACCCCTGGTGGCAACTCCAAGAGAGCAAATACCGTGAACACGACAAAATTGCCGTTGAAAAGCTTCTCCGGTGGGGACTCGTCCGGTTTTGCTTTCGGCTGGTTTTTCTTCACGCGGAATGAAGATCTAGAAAGAAGGATAGTTAAATTCCGAAATTTTGCTAGTGGTTTGAAAATGAGATTGAAGTTCAAGCGGTTTGATAGATGCTTTAGATATCATCATTCTTTTTTTTTCATGATTTAATTCAACAAGTTCGATTTGATTAATTTGCCAATATCTCGTTTCAGAAGCTGATTTACCAAATACACTGCTATTGACTATCGAATGACTTCAAAAAGTATTTCAACACATACTTAAATATTGCATCACCCCTCACAAAGTATCAACTAATCTTAATAAAACATGTTGAGTAGTTGCACGACACCAATGCAAGGAAAAAGTGTATGAGAATAAATTGGACACGGTGTAAATGATGATGTTGATGATGATGATGATGATGATGTAATACTACCATCTATTGTAGCAAGGTAACTTCCCATAGCAGTGGAATATTCTGAAAAACGATTTGATCAGGATTCTATCGTTGTTTGTGATCCTCAAGCTCCAAGCCCAAAAAGGTTTGGGCGGGGCCGTAAGCAGAGACACTTACGCAGAACCCGCGAATATAGGGAGAGAATCTCCTTCCAAAAGCAAGTTCACACCCACAGCATTAGAATCGAGCCCACCCTCGTTTCGTGAAATGTTAACAATAGGGAGCAGGCAGTCCCATGCTCCCTACCCAAATCGTTTCTCGTGGGTGCCCTGGTGGTCCCTCCCTTTCCCCATTATGTGTTATTTAATGTAATGTTATATTTAGTATAGTTTGTTGTAGTCATTGGGTTGCCTACCTTGTGTTAGAGAATTTGGCTGAAAGTAAGGGTTGTTTATAATTCTTTATTATTGTATCTGTCTGTCAGGGCCAAGGATAACATTGTAATAGCAAAGTTCTCTTTTTGAGTGCACTTAATTTTTAGATTTCAACTATTTGAATTGTGAAAAATACAGTAAAAATCAAATTTTTATGATTCATTGTCGTTTTGCGTACCTTTGACTTTCTTCGATTGTAAGTATTTTTTTTTTGTAAGACATGTAGTTTTGATTGCTGTAATTTTTTCATAGTTCGTTTCTCATTTTCAGTTATAAGTTTGAGCGTGATGTGCAGTAAGTCGAACTGTTTTGTAGTAAAGTTAAGAAAAAATTTATGCTTTTAGTATTTGCTGAAGTCTACTTTGTTTATCCCATTCAACCCAAAACGAGAATATTAAAATTTGAACTCATTCACTGAGGTTACTTTATTCCTACTTATTGATGAACCTACTATTATCAATTTTTTATTATTGTTCTTGCTAGAGTGCTAGTATTTAAAAATAATTAATAAATCTTTTGTGTTTAGGTCTGGTTTTTCTGATTATTGTTTTTTTAAAGCCTACGGGTAGTATCTAAAGTGTTATATTAATTTAGTTTTTATGTAATTAGACTTAGTATTTTTATTTTTTGCACTGTTTAATTTTTTTTTCTATACGTATGTATGTTTTTTTTTCATGTGTTTTGTACCTTGAATAGTGTTTCTTTTTACACTTATATTATAATTTCAAAAGGAAAAAAAAAACCTGTAAACCAAACCTGCCTAATTAAAATTATACCTTTTTATTCTTGTGTCAACTATTCGACCCTATTTTTTCAGTTCTTAGTGTTGCTTTTCCAATATTTGTACTTTTTTGGTTTTTCTTTTTCTTCTTCCGATGTTTTTCCGTCCTTGTATATTTCTTCTTCTTTTTTTAATTTCTCCTTATCCTTCGCCAATCGTTTTCATTCTTCACTGCTTACTTCCCTATATCTGCTAAAATCTTGTTCTAGCGAGTCTTTCCACGTTAGGCTTGGTCGTACTTCTTTTTTCTTGTTGAATTTTAATTCGTTAGCTAATTTAAGTGGATGTAATTCTTTTCTTCTCAGAATGTGACCATAATAACTGATTCTTCCTACTCTCGTACTCTTGTTCTCCTATTTATTGTTTTTCCTTCCAACAATGTTTTTACATTAAATTTAGTATTTGGTGGTTTCTTACAATGATAAAAAATACTTTTTAATATAAGCTTTTCAAATTTTGGTATATTTACTCTGTTTTTTTTTGTTGTTAGAACTGCCACTTTTGTTCCATATATTATAGATGAGGCTATCACTGTTTTATATATCAACTTCCCTATTATCCAGGAGGGGTTAACTTTTTAACAAAAATCTAGAACAGTTCTACTTGTCTTATATGCATTTTCGCATCGTTGTCTATTTGTTGATCGCCTATCCAAGGATGCTGTTAGACATACTCCTAAATATTTTATCCAGTTGCATAGCTTAAATGTTTTTCCAATTAGTATTATTTCTTCTAGTATCTGATCGTTATTGTTTGGAAATTTCAGTAGTAACTGGCATTTGTCGTAATTCAATTCTAATCGTATTTCAGCTAATTGGTTGACAAGTTCTTTCAATATGTGTTCTAGTTCATCTATACTGGTTGTTTGTATGAGCAAATCATCTGCAAACGCCAATAGTTGTGGCAATTTGAGAACCTTTAGGTCCATTAACTTTAGTTCGGGTATTTGTTTTAGCAATTTAACGAATTATATCTTGGATAATGTAGTTAAATAGTATAGGTGATAACGGGCAACATTGCTTGATTCCTTTCCCTCTTTACACCTCTCCAGATAGCTGGTTGTTCCATTGCACTCTTGTTGCTTCGTCTTTCATGCAAGCTTTAACTTTATCAATTAATCTTGTCGGTACTTTTAGACTGATCAGGATGTCTCTAATATTATTTACTTTCACAGTGTCAAATGCTTTTTTAATGTCCAATGCCAATATATACAAATCCTTTCCGGCATTCCAATATTCTTCTATGATTCTCCTAGTGACAAATACATGGTCTTCTGTCGATCTATTGTTTGTAAACGCTGCCTGGTATAAATCTGGCTCACCTGCACTACTTGTTGATTGCTTGGCTATCCATTTTGCATATATTTTGTATACTACATTGCATAAAGATATTCTCCTGAAATGATGTAACTCTGATGCTCCATCACGAATAAGCCTTCACTGTCTTTCAAAGTTGTTCCAGCTCGTGTACTTATGTTTATCCTTCTGATGTTAATAAACCTTTTGTATCTACGTGCCTAATGAATACGTGCTTATGTCGAATTCACTCAGATTTGTGAAGCATTTCTGTTTCTTCTTCTATGTGTTCTTTAACGGCTATCTTAAATTCCTGTCTCCGGTTCCCTAGCCTATATTTGTACATTTGCATGTCTGGATGTTTTTTTGATATTTTAATAGCTGTTTTTAGCCTATCGAATGCTTTTCTTCTGTTTGGAGTGGAAGGTGCTTTTGAAACTCTTATTGTTTTGTTGGCTGCTTTCTTCATTCTTTTGACTAAATCTGTATAACATTCCTCGATAGTGTGTGTTTCTATTTTGATTCGTACTGCCGTAGATTGCAGTTCTTCTTGGTACTTTTCTTTGATCTTTTTAACCTTAAGTAATTCTAAGTTGACCTCTTTTGATTCATGTTCGGAGTTTGTTTTCCTCACAATTTTTCCAAATTTCAAGCCTATATCTAACAGTTTATGGTCTGTATTTAAATGCGTATGTGATCTTTATGACTTTGCCTACTTCCACTTTTCCATATAATTTTGGTGTTTTTGCCTATCTTTAATGATACATTTTTTAATTTTGCTGTGTGGAGAAACATTTTGAACATTTCTCCGTTTTCGTTGCATTTTTTACGTCCTAGAATTTTCCCTATCCATTTCTTTTCCTCTTGGTTTAAATCATCTGTACCTAATTGAGCGTTGAAATTTCCCACTATTATAACATGTTTGCGATTCTTTCTGTCTGCAGTGTATTTGTTCAACGTACTTAAAAATGTGATCTGCTTATGATTTGGCGCATGTACATTAATGATGATGAGAACGTTATTCTTTGCTTGGAAAGTACTTATTACTATTCCTTTTCGAACTTGCTTCATTTATATAACGTCAGTGTCTGAATTTTTCCTAATAACTATTGCTAAGCCTCTGGACTTATTTTCGTGGTTAACTGCAACTTTCCATAAATAGTTTTTTGTCTCAATTATGTCTTCTAGTGTATTTACTTTCTGCAGTGCAGCAATGTCTACATTGTATGCTGTAAGTATCTCATCAATTTTCTCTCTTTTTTCCATTTTTCTGCATCCCTTTAACATTCCAGCTCGCTATCTTTAGTACTTTATTGCTTTCTTTTCTTCTCTTTTCGTGTCCTTTGTTCTGTTCATTCTGTCCGGCTTCTCTAAATGCTGAACCGGCTAACTGGATTTTCCTCTACTCTAGAGTTGCTTGATTTTCCCTGGCTTTTGTGTTTGTCATTTTCGATATTCCTATTTGTTATTTTATTTCTCATTTTATTTCCTGGTTCCTTCTTTTCTTCTACGTTAAATTCTTCGTTTTTTGTTATTGATTTGTTGTATTTTTCATTTGTTCCTTTTTCCTGATACTTATACTCTAATCTTTCTCCGCTATCTTCTATTATACTGTCATAATGGTTCTGTACATGTTCTTCTGTATAGAAATTTTTTAACGTGCCATTATGTGAGTACGATTCCCCAATACTGTTGATTGCTCCATCCTTACCATATACTTTAATTGTTAATTTGAATATTTCTGTTAAGGCCAGCAATGTTTCATGCCCTAACTACGTTCCGTTCTTCCTGAAATTAATCAATGCATATATTGGACACGGTGTAAATAGCGGAAACTAAAAAAAACACTTGATTAAAACCCAACACAACATAATGACAATTGTAACAATACCGGATCCTTCATCATATCTCAATAGTTATGAAGTAACTCGACATGCACTGAACAAAGGATCCGGGTTATACTACAATAGGTCAAATTACTGTTCTCAGCTGCTTCACCAGTCTTTTTGAAGACCATTTTCACAATCGTCATATAGCGTTCAAAGGGCGGAATATGAAGGTAATTTGGCAAATTGATGTCTTTCTCAAGGAAACCTATACCTTTTTTCCGTGACCCAATTAAGAGTGATTTTGGTCTAATACGCCGACGCTAAATCCGACCAAAACAGTAGAGGTGTCCTATGCTTCATATATAAAGGATATAAAGTAAGCTACCTCTTCTGCAGACACTCAGATCGATAGATTTCCGGATTTAATGTTCTGGTAGTGTAAAAAATTGTTGACTTCATACCGCAGAAACATATTGCTTGCCATACCTGCACTTTTTGACAAAACTGCTCCACTTGGATCGACCTGTCTGCATCAAGAAGATCTACGACGGCAGGGTAATATTGTGGACCTGGGAGTGGTTTGAATTCTCTTTGACATAGAATTTCTCGTCCATCCATGCATCCGCTCGCTACAAAACTCGCGAATACAATTTCCGGGCCTTGTTGTTGCATGTTGCTTCTGTTTTGCGTTTTTCCGCTTCTTTTAGGTCTTTAAGTTGTTCTGTTTCTTGATACGTTGAATCATTTCGACGCTGGCTCCCGATTGATGGGCCAAATCACGTATCGACATTGATGTGTTTTTCGGAATTAGAGCTACCATTTTCTGATCCAGTTCAGGGTTGGAAGATCCGGGTTTTCTGCTTCTTCCTGGCAGTTCATCCAAAGAACAGTGTTCCCAAAACTTGGTTATGATGGATTTTACACTTGTGTGATGAATTCCAAAGCGCTTCCCCAATTGTCACTTAGTTACACCCTTTACACGTAGCCAATGGGTGACATTTTGATAACGAAAAATGTAAACCTTGCAAAAAAGTAAACAAATGAAAGACGACAGTCGAACGCACAGTATGCTCTGATGAACACACCAAAACCATCACAAATCCATGCGTACAGCGCAAATGTACATGGATAGCTTATTTTCGATATTTTCCTTATTTGTCTTAATGCTGATAACATAAAAACTTCAAACTTTCAGCAAAGCAGTTCGGAATATCGAAAACTTTCGGAAGGTTTATAGTATGGTTCGAAATTTAGTCACTAGGTGGAACTCAGAGACATGGAAAAGAGGGCATTTCAAACGAATTTATATCGTGATTCCGGCCACCTGAAAGCCTGCCAAAACCTTAGGCAAAAGCTGATCAGAACGTCGTTTCGGGCCAAGAGGCAGCAGAGGACCAAGATTCAAAATTCTGCTCACTACGAGACGCTTGTGGGCATGTAAAAGAGAACATTTTTGAAAGCTTTTATAAAGTTATATCGACCACCTGGACATTTTGAACTTTCAGCAAAATTGTTCAGAATCCCAATCACCAAGAAACAGCAAACCTTTAGCACAGAGAACAGACATGTAAAATCTTAAAAGCAAACCGTTGGAAAAACAACGCCGCCTAGTCTACGTTTCACCAAACTAAAATTGACAGGCTATCAAATTTCAAGGTGGAAAAGTGGCGCCATCAACATACGATTAACCAAAACTAACGGGAACAAGCTGTAATTTTAAAATGGCAGTTACAGAAATTCACACACGGAGGGCACTCCAGCTTGAATGTCTGTTCTCTGTGCCTTTAGTTCAGAAAGTCAACGATTTTCGAAAAGTGGATTTCAAGTCTCTGGGTTTTATCTCTAGGTGGTGTCAAGGAGAGACCCTAGACCCTAGAAAGCGCAAACCAATTACAGCAACATTATAAAAGGCCAACCGGAAGGTACAATGTCCAGTTCGGAAGACCTTTAATACGTTACGCTAGAGTTAACACTAACATTCATAAGTATGGAAGCGCATGGAAAAGTATTGCAACACGCAGTTAAATAATGCACCTCCCCCCCCCCCTTCCAAAGTTTAGCATCGCCTAAATACAAGTACATTCATGATGCTATATCTTGGAATTCTGACTATTTGCAAAGGTGCGGTTTCAGCAAAGTTGAACATGAGCATGAGCATGATCGACCGTTTACGGATGCTACTCCGTTATTGCCAGATCAGGTGTATTTACACAGAGAACCATTAGATGATATTTGGGACTAATAAACATCCTCAATGTGTAAAAACGGGAGACCCATTATGGGATATCGATTGGTGGCCCATCATAGCTTTAGTAACTTATATTGATTCTTTCGATTCCTATGCTCATTAATTTGGTACCAACTGGGGGAGACTTGGTCATATATCCAATGCTTTCTCTATCTCCAATCCGTTCAACTACTCGCAATATTTTGTGGGGCGGAATATTACAGTTTGACACTAAAAATTGAAACACTTTTTTCAAATTATCACTAGAAAACTAGTGAAGTAATTTGAAAAAAGTTTTCCAATGTTTTGTATTTCATTTTTTAAGAAAGCGATCAAATGAAGTGTTAATTTTAAATCCTCCTAGTTTCCCAATCACAATCGTTCTACTGATACGCTCAAAAAAGTTTTTTTATATGGTGTTTTTTTTAAGTGAGAGTATTTAGAAGTAAACGCACACGCTTTTGCCACACATCCCCATGTGGGGTTGGTCAAGTCAGGAACGGATCCACCACTGGCAAAAATATACTCATTTGATCGTGATAAACTACCGCCAATAGCACAAATTCTGATTTTACACTTCCTAAAAGCTACATGTTACAGAAATCATTTTCCAATAAGAGGTTGAACGGCACAACTAATTACATTACCGGTAATGTTTTCTCTCGTCGTTATTTACTTTAACAACCGCAGAGAGAACCCCGCTAGCGTGTTGTATGCTGATCCTCTTAACAGCATGTTTTGATGGAGTCCCCATAATTGATTGAAATACAGTATAAGAATGTATAAGAAATAATTACTGTAGAAATTTCATAAATTTTGATACCCATTTTGCCAGGGTTTCCTTCAAAATATGCTCTAGGCCCCAAATGGGCAACAATGGAATAGAAACAGCTTCCAGGAAATATTCCAAAGATTGTGAAGTCCATTCCCGGAAATTCAATTGATAATCCCAAATAGTGTCTCCGTCAGTGGTGGTAAATGTACTGTCTTTTGATATTTACATTTTTCTCCTGGCTACGAAACATTTTTGTTGCCTCCTGCCGATGCACAGTGGGAAAAAAGTACATCAATCGCGAAAGAATTCGATAATTCAACTCCAAGTAGTACTAGGTTAGTGAACAATAGCATTTTCAATGTGAAAATTTCTGGGAAATCGAATGGAAGGGGTCCCACTTGCCGCAAATTTCAGTGGACGGAGATATTGGATATATTTTACCCCAATTCCCCATTTTTCGAATATTGTTCATTCATCTATGATCGGAGGGGTCTACGGTAGTCAAAATAGGTCTATTCTTTTGTAGAATTTCCCGTGAAATCGAATGGAGGTGGTAACAGCCACCGCACGGGTCGGGTAACGGAAAAATTGGGCTTGTTTTACCCCACTTTCCTGTAATTTTGAATATTGCTGAATAATCTCTGACCGGAGTGGTCTGCGGTAGTCAAAATAGGCCTATTCATGGCCTATGTATAATTTCCCTAGAATTCAAATGTAAGTGGTTTCAGGCACCACACGGGTCGGAAAACATAGGTATTTGGCTTATTTTGCCCCAATTTTCCGTATTTTTGAATATTACTAAATAATCTATGATCGAAGGGGTCAGCGGCAGTTAAAATAGGTCTATTCTTATGTTGAATGTCTCTTGAAATCGATTGAAGGTGGTTGCAGCTACCACACGGGTCGACTAACAGAGATATTGGGCTTATTTGGCCGTATTTTCGAATATTGCTGATTAATCTATGCATTTCTCAATCTAGCGAAATATGACGAATATAGTGACGATGACGAATGTAGTGAAGATGAGCGACAACTTTGAGTGAAGATGAATTATCTGATGGTAATGGATAATAGACTTATTTGTGGTGGTCCGAAAGGGCCCAGTTAACTTGTTTTATTACAAAGGCATCTGGAAAGCGTATCCATGGGCAAGAACACATAAGGGTTAATAAAAATAGTGAAATTAGTCAAGCGCTACAATTTCATCACAACCCATACTCAATAATTTAGCTTCTGAAACAAGTTATCGGTAAATCAATCCAACTGAACTGCGTTGAAATAACTATTTTAAGTACTGTCAGGAACAATATAAACCGTAACTATCCACAACCATACTCACTTGTGACTAGCAGCCAGCGGAAACCGGAACGTCTCCCCGAACATGGGCCACGACGTCGTTTGAATCGACGAGTCAAACTTGGCCGTACCGGGAAATAGCTTAATTTTAATCATGTACCCCTCGACGCTTTTCAGTCCGAAGGTGCTCGGTAGATGGCGAGCGCCGACCAAGTGAACTTGCAGCTCCGGCACAGTCATCGACTGCGGCGGTGGCGACGTTGGATTGTTATTTTCACCGTCCGTTTCGCCATTATCGTAGCTGAAGCTCGAACTGGATCGAGTAACGAAGCCAACCTCCGGTGAGAGACCTCGTTGTTGTTGGCTTTGTTTGTCTTCGCTCCCCACCGCCAGTGGTGGTAGCGGTGGTGGCAGGTGGCGCTGGCGGTTGTTGTTGTTGGGTGGTGGAGCAAGTTTTTCAGTTTGTTCATCGCGTGCCTGGGGGGATTGGAGAATGATGTCAATGAGGTCTAGATCTGATGCCGCTGCGATGAGAGTGGAACGGATCGGGAGGGTTGATGACTTCAACCGTAGACTTGGAGGCTGGTGTTTGCTCAGTTGAGCCTGATATGATCGATGATAGTCGATTTCACGCGACGTTGGTTTTTCGGTGGTGAATCATATTTGTTTGGGTGGTTGTTTTGGTTCAATTCGAAAGGTTTGTTGTGGAGAGATAATTTTGCTGAAATGAGATAGAAACATAAGAAAAATACTTTGATTGTTATGTTTTGTATTCTCCGTGGGTGGAGTAACAATTATGATGTAGAAGGAGATGTTCGCTCATCACCATGAGGCACCAAGAGTGGACATTAATGATTTTGCTAGAATGAAAGATATGCAGAGAAAGTGTTGAAAGTTACGTCAGTGTACGGTTGGAAATCGAACAGATGTTTGAAAATTGAGCGAAAGGGCATGGGTACAGTGGTACTCGAACCAAGCGCTTTCCAAACGTCACCTTTTGCCTGTTGAGGTGGCGGATTTGTCCTTGCCTCGACCTACCCCGCAGTGGGATGTTAGGCAAAAGATGACGTCTTTGTTCGAGTACCACTGCACTCTACACATGCCCTTTCGCTCAATTTTTCAAAAACATCTGTTCTATTTCCAACTGGGGGTGCGACACATCTAAATCCAGATTCGAAATGATCGAAAAATCGCTGGCTAGCGAATCAATTTTTAAATAATCTTGTTGCAGTTTTTGAATCTTAATCCATCAACTTTGCATCGTGCTGTATCTTTTGGTAAATCTTTAAAATCTTCATCAAAATCATCAAAACTCTTCTATCTACTAAGCGTGCGCACATCGCACAAAAGCAAAACAAAAAAATCCTACATCTGAGATAGAGTCGCACCCCCTGATTTCCAACCTGCCGTACACTGACGGAACTTTTAACACTTTCTCTTCTTTCATTTTAGCAAAAACATTACCGGTCCACTCTTACTGCCATATGGTGATGAGCGAACATCTCCTTCTACATAAGAAAAATATCATTGTTGTGCGAAAAACATTCAAATGTTTCAATAAGCAGTTAAATGTTTTAAACGTTATATTTTTGTTTAAGATTCAATTGTACGATTTATCTATGTGCAGAAACCATGAAGTAACAACATAACTCTAGATACTGTGTTCCTACTCTAGAACTTGAGGCCTTGCTACCGATAATGCTTGGTTGACATTGAATGTCCATTTCACAGTTATATTTCATTCAACTTGAAATTCTAGGAATTTTAACTAAATGCAAAAACTACCAACTTAAAGCTCGATTTATTAAGAATGAACGCATCACTAAATGGATCTCTAAGCTTATCCAGATTGCTGGTGTTTTCAGGAAAATTTCTGATCTTGTGCCTTTAGCACTGAAATGAATTCTGTATTTCTCCCTATTTCACAGTCACCTCACCTACGGAATACTGCTAACAACTATTCATACAACAAGTATAAAAGTTTCACGAAGTAATCGTTCTAAGAAATTTATTCTTCCACGACATTGAACCTCTAAGTATGGTAAATAATTTTTCGTTCAAAGTGTAGTTCACTGGAATTCTTTGCCAAATAATCTTTCCAGCGAAACTTCTTTGATAGCATTTAAAGGGTGTCCACGATGAAATTGGCACACACAAAATTGATTCGCAAAATTCGAGTTTTCATCCGATTGCCATAAAATTTTCAGGGATTGAGAAATAACTATTAAACTTCATTTTACCATTTTATTCGTATTTTATTTTCAGCCCATACGCAAATGCCCGCACCTTGGCCTTAACCCCCGGCCACAAGATTCTGCACATCCTGTGAATCAACCGTTTTTTGCATGTAAACCCATACTTTCTTCAGTGTCCTCGACTGTCTTCACTACCTTAGGTCGTTTAAGACAGGTGCTGCTTCATAATCGCCCAGTACTTCTCGATGGGGCGGAGCTCCGGAGTGTTGGGAGGGGTTGAACATTTTCGGCACATGAAATTGACCTTATTGTCCGCATACCACTTCAGCACGTCCTTGAGTAGTGGCATGAGGCCAAATCCGGCCAGAAGATTGTTGGGACGTTGTGGGCCTTCAGGAGAGGAAGCAGCCGCTTCTGGAGGCACTCTTTTATGTACACCTGTCCATTCATCGTGTCCTGGGTCACGAAAGGTGCACCTGCTTCCCGCACGTGCAGATGGCTTGCCAAACCAGGAATTTCTTCGCAAATTTGGACATCTTCTGAGTGCGGACATGCTCCGGAACGCTGAACTTATCTCTTGGCCGTGAAAAACAGGTTGCCGGGGATCTGTTTGAAGTCGGCCTTCACATATGTTTCGTCGTCCATGATGCAGCATTCAACTTTCGTCAGCATGTTGAGGTACAACTTCCTGGCACGGGTTTTGGCGGACTTGTTCTGCTTCTCGTTGCGATTAGGGGCCTTTTGTACCTTGAACGTTCGAAGCCCAGCCTTAGTTTTGGCCTTCTGGACAAAACTTCGGCTTAGGGTGCAGCTTCTTAGCCACATCCCGAACGGAGGCATTTGGATTTCGGTTGAAGGCCCCAACTACCGCGGTTGTGATTTTTGGTGTTGTACGGAATACTTTTTCCGTCACTTCTGGGCTTCCGATCGGTGGTCAACCGTTCCTTGAACCGCTTAAGGGGACCTTCTCCTGGTTGAACACGAAAAACCCTCTTTTTTTGATTATTTCTCACGCCGAGACCAAATAAGATAGACGGTTAATTTATTTTTTATTTTTTATTAAATACAAAAAATTATTGAATTTTTTTTTTTTTTACCAAAATAATGTGACACGCATCCGCTAGAGGGCGCTGGAAAAAACGGCTTTTCTAGCTAATTGCAAGATATTCTCTTGAAGGAAGTTTCGAAATCAAAAAATCAAACGGGGAATTGTTAGTAACATGATTTTTTATAAGATGGACTAAAATCTTTGACCTAGGTGGTCCGGTTTCATCGTGGACACCCTTTAAGAGAGGATGTATTGAGCATTTCATGTGATAGAAGTAGTTTAAAAGATGAATCGATATTGAAGAACAGAAAATTAGTGAAATTTGTAAAGAGCGAGATTGCAACGCACTTATTCTACCAGTGAAAAATATTGTAACATTAAAAAGTCCTTCAAGTGTTTCATTACGTAATAGAACTCAATAAATAAATAAAATAAAAAATAAACAAATAACAAAACCCCAATGAGAGCATTACAAACTATCCAGAATAAGGAAATAAAGGTTCTGGGTGTGAAAGGGACCATTAAATATCAACCAAACAGAGGACGACAACATTTAAACAGAAGTCTGCATTGAACACAATAAGTTTGTTCAACGGTCTTCCGCAAGATCTAAAAAATCTCTCTCAAAATAGTTTTGAAATTAAATTGAAAGCAACGCTCTTAAATAAATGGTGTTTCAATCAAAATTTGGTCGACTTAAACTTGACGCATTTTCTTTCATCGTGCATTAAAAACATTTGCGCACCCCCCATTTTGAAGATGTGTGTGTGTGTGTGTGTGTGTGTGTGTGTGTGTGTGTGTGTGTGTGTGTGTGTGAGTGTGTGTGTGTGTAGCATCGTGATTTGTCGCAAAGAAGCTGGAAGTGGCGCTTTCAACCGTGGATAGACTACAACGAGCTGGACTGTCGACTTACAAGAAAGTGGTGACTCCAAATCGCGACGATAAACAAAACATGTCGGCCAAAGCACGAAGTTTGATTGCGTGGAACAGGACGACGAAACTTGCGTCAAGGCCAACTTTAAACAGCTTCCTGGACAGGAATTTTATACGGCAACTGGACGAAGAAGGGTGACAGATATTTTCAAGCACATTAAACTTTCAAAGTTTGCGAAGAAATATCTGGTGTGGCAGGCCATCTGTACCTGTGGCTTGAAGGGTGACGTTTACATTGTGACCGGAACCGTCAACCAGGAAATTTATCTGAGCGAGTGCCTACAAAAACGTCTACAGCCTTGCCTGACGCGACACAATTGTTCCGTTCTATTTTGGCTGGATTTGGAATCTTGCCATTATGGAAAAAGGCCATGACCAACGTCATTCAAGTGGTGCTCAATGAGAAAGAACCTTCTCAACACGCCAGTGCTCCGCTCAATCGAACAATATTGGGCCATCGTCAAGCGGAACCTCAGAAAGACTCAAAAAGCTGTTGTGAGCGAGAAACAGTTGGCGTTCTGCGGCGAATAAAGTGGACAAGGAGACTGTACAAAATCTTATGGCAGGTGTTAAACGAAAGATCCGGCAATCCGCATTCGGCAAAAAGAAGCTTCCTCCCTTAGCTCAGTCAGTAAAGGCGCAGCTACAAAGCAACACCATGCTTGAAATTCTAAAGAAGAAGAAGAAGAGACAGAAGCTTAGCTGAATATTTACCCTGTTTTCTGTATTATCTGAATTTGAAAAATGTTCGACCAAATTTTGATCGGAACACCGTTAAAACATCTGGTTCCAATACTTCGCAGCTCTATACTCAAAGTCAGCACCTAGCATTTTAACAAGTACCATTCATCAATAAGATCATAGCTGAATCAAGAGTAACATGGTGATTATCACCTGGATGCAACGGCTGGATCCAAAGCAGGTTTGGAGCATCAATATCTTAGTCATTTCCCAAAATATTTTCAAAAATTCAAAAAATTTTACACCAATTGATTGGAAGTAATTCTACGCATCAATTTAAATACAGAACATTGTTGATTTCTTGCCACATACTATTGAAAAATTCATAAATGTTAAGCCTTGCCTCAAAAAGTATTTTAACTTCTTCAGGCCTAAGGGATCTGACCCCAACAGGATAATGGCTGTATAAAATCACACAGACTGAATAAAAGTGTACACTGCCTTGGCAAATTTGTTTTCTATCAATGCTTCTATCTGGAAATTATAAAAAAAAAAAAACATATGAGTTTATGGCCTAATTGACGACTTACACCATCCTGAATATGAAGAAGTTCAGGATGAAAAAATTAATGCCTTATTAATAGTGAAAAGCGTTGTTTTAGAATGTGGTACGTAGGCATACGAATTATTAAATTTTCGCTAATTAACATTAAATATTTTCATATCTTTCTGGGAGATTCTAGGTCATCCAAAATGTATTTTAGTTCAAACCTTCAGATCTACAGTTGTAACAGTAGCTTTAAGGGCTATTGAAAGTTACAATATGTATTCAAACCTAGTTAAAGAACCTTTTGCAAGATCAACAGTCTTAATTTGATAACTTTATGATGTTCTAGGTCATCCAAACTGTCCTTGAGTTCAGAATTTAAAATCTACAGTAGTGACTATAGCTTTTTGGGCTATACAAAGTTACGCTACGTATTCAGCCATATTTAGTGAATATTTTCGAGCGTAAAAAAACATCATGAGATAAACGGGGATGATCTAGGTCACCCAAACTGTCCTCGAGTTCAGAACAGCTATATATGGTGATCATATATATTCAAACCTGTTCAATGAATGTTTTGTCAACAGTAATTATTTCATAACTTTGAGCTCCTCTAGGTAAACGTCCTGGAGTTAAGAACTTGAAATCTACGGTAGTAACAGTAGTTTTTTGGACTATACAATGTTACGTCACGAATTCAAGTATAATCAGTGAATATTTTTTCGAACGTAACAATAAACAAAAAAATAATCTTCGGATGGTCCAGGTCATCCAAACTGTCTTGGCGTTCAGAACTTAAGATTTACAGTTGTAGCAGTAAATTTGAGGCAATACAAGAGTTACAAAACATATTCCAACATATTCAATCAACATTCATAAAGTAAAAACACATTTTAAAGCAATATGGCAAAAAATTGTAAAAAAAAATAACATTTAATTTTTTTTTTTTCATGGCTGTAATACATTGTTTAAGTTTTCTGGTTTATAATGAATGCGTAAGCTTGTCTACAATTGCAAAGCTGATTGCTGTTATAAAATCAATATCAAGCAGCAGCAGTAAATTAAAATATACAAATGTTGTTTTTTTTAAATATCTTTAGATTTAGCAAACTTTTTCAGGATACCTCAAATCAAGATGTGGGCTGCTATCGCTGAAAACGAACGAAAACGTGCATAAAAGTGGACCCACAGAACTCCACAAATTAACAATTTACAACATTTCTTGTATTTCAGGATCCATCGACGAATGAAGATCATGTATAATAGATACGAATTCTTGTAGTATTTTTCATTTACATAAATATATACACTAATATATTGATATTTCATGGGAATGGGAGGGACCATCAGGGCACCCGATTGAAACACTCTGGATGGGGAGAGTGGGAATGGCAACTCCTCGTTGCTAACAGTTTGTGAATAGAAGGCGGGCTCTTCTCCCCGCCCATTGGGGCATCCTCATTTTAGTTGGCTTGCTCTTTAGACCAATTGTTCCATTTTGTTGTTGAAGGGAGATTATTTATATCCCTGTGGAAACGTATAAGTGATGTGCTACAATGAGTGGTAGTACATATCATACATCATCATACATGTACTATGTATCAACTGAACTTGAAAAAGCAAAAAAAAATGACTTATTAATAAAAACTTTGATCGACTCACACACATTATTGTTTGACCAAATTTCGATCGGAACACCCTGTAATCAGTTCCGCAAATAATCTTGTCAATTTTTTTGCATACATGGTATAGTAATTTGTAATTAGTTTGATCACTCAAAATGACGACATTCGAAGACGCAATGTTTCTTCTTTTAGTTAGTTACTAAGATTCAAAAGCATATCCACAAATAAAGGAATTTAAATTAATTATATTTGAACGCAAGAAATCAGCTCTATGTTGGGATTGTTTTCATGAAAATGTTTTCATAAAACTAAATTTTGATTGCTCAACTAATCAAAATAATGACTTATTATTGAGCTTTCACGAAAAATAACGACAGTTGTATTATATTTTGGTTTTTATGGCATGTCGAACTATTCTTTAAATACCTCATATCATCTTCTGTATACTATGTACATTTTGCGGCCATTTAATTCCACCATCACTTCATCTCTGCTCACTTTTCCAGTCATTCTCAGCTGACCGATTGTCCAATATTTCTCAATAAAGGAAAATTTAGGGCAATTAGATGTAGGTTTGGGCAGTTTAGCTATGTTAGTGGCTTTAATGCATTTTTTCAGGCACCTTTTATTTGTAGAGATCAAGTTTATAGACTCATGTGTGAGAAAAACTTGTTTATTTATGTTCCATACCTGAAAAATCGCTTGCTAAACCAGAAATATTCTTGCAAACTTTTTGATATGTGTTGGGAAAACCCCTCAAGCTGTGGCCACATAACACTTTCGTCCGTAAAGCTGCCCAAAGTGGTCGGTTTTAATTATACTTGCCTGATATAGCAAGCCAAAGGCACGAGTGAGTCAGAGAAACTGGGAGCTCCCGAAATGCTTTCTTCGGTATTTCTATTATTAAAAAACAGTCATGCTCAAAGGATAATTTATCAATAACCCAACAAATGTTCTGGTTGAAATTTAAAATTCACTCACTCAATTGTATAAGAAAACATAAAGTAGTTAAAAAAAATCGGTATCAGCTATTCTAAACTTTTAATGCGTTCGTTGACATTACATATCAGAAAATTCCTGAACAGTCTATAAAAAAAACAACGCACACCATCCCACCACCAGACATCGACACGCCTGAGTCTCTTTTAACCAATTTGCAGCATCCTCTTTTCGTTTGTCACTTGCATCCAGCTGGCGGTGTTGGTCGACCGACTTGGCATCTCGTGCTATTAATCAAACCATTACCGACCGAGCCCGTATGCGCGGCGATGCTTTCGAAGATCGTGGAGAGGCACGCGTCCAGCGCTTCAAGTGTATCTAAAATAGCCGGAGAGCAAACTATTCCATATGTACATGTAAGAAGGTAGGCATCAACGTCGGTGACAAGACGTCGTTCTAAGTCTAGACATATTTACGTTGTGTGTAATAGAATGTATCGATGGGTGTTATTTTTATCTCTTTCATGTGGCATGCACTGGAAGATCTTCTTCTTATTCTAGGTTGTTTGTTCGAGTTTGATGCGAGCGTTTTACCGAAGGATTCCTATCGACTTTCAATAGTAACCTACTGCAACAACTGTTTATTGTACAGAATACCAACTGGTGCCAGGAAAAGTTCCAACTTCAAGTTACTTTTCGCGCTTGCTCTTGTTCCATTCGGTTTTTTCTTGAAACATTTTCAACGAGTCCTCATCTGAGATCTTAGGGATTTGTCTAGGAAACTTACGACTTCCTGCAATTTCTTATTCGTCATTTCTAAATTGCTTAGAGTATCTCCATTGTAGCATACGACTTATGTAGTCTTCAGGAATGTTTGAAATTTGGTATGGTCTTAAAACATTAGAGGGGTTTTCCCCATGCACGACCACATGCATGACGAAGGATAACATTATAATATTATTTGATTGGGTTTACTACATATATAAGCCTTTAAAACATTTGCTGCATAGATAGCTATGGTAACTAGTAATAAAATAACCTTTTGATCGCTTCAAAGAATTTTGGGTGTATCTCAATAATGTTATTAAACTATGGCCGCAATTTAATCTCTTAGCTCAGTTGGTAAAGGCGCAGCTACAAAGCATTCCTGATTCCCGGTCTGGTCTAGGGATTTTTCGTTGAAGAAAATGTATCGATTCCTTGGGAATAGAGTATGATCGTACTTGCCACACAATCATACTAATGCAAAAATGGTACCTGGCATCGAAAGCTCTGAATTCATAACTGTGGAAGTGCATTGAGAACACTAAATTGAAGGCAAGCAATAACCGAAATGCAGAGATTCTTGTCATTTGAAACGTATTGGATTTTAAGCAGCGCATTTTAAAGCTGTACGCGATGTGCCTGGAGCTGAAGGGTTCTGCCCTGCTTTCCGGAATTCACCGTTTGATTTTGACCAATCTTCAATCAACCCTACGCTGAACCTGATTCTGGCTCGCTTATCATCGATTTTACGTTTAAAAGCGAGTCAAATCGATGTCACTCGCACAATTTGCCTTGCTCTGAACGACAGCAACCGTCACTCAAGTAGTTGTATGCATGAGCCGTGTCATTTGAAACCCACACCCGCTGTAGATCTAAGGAATATTGACGCACTCAACAATATGCAGTTCGAGTTTTCGAATATATTTGGCTCCTTCATTGGGGACACGGCCATCATCTTAGATCCAAAACGTGATCGTAGCAGCAGCTTGACTTCATCAAATGTCACATCATCCAGACTCGGCAAGAAAATGAGAGCTAACGTTTCAGTTTATAGATCTAATATTCCAAGCATTACAATCTACTCTATTCCAGGTGATTCTTCCACGGGAATCCCTGTGCCACCTATCGGTAGCAAACCCGTTACTGTTGTCGGTATGAATAAAACACTTGCATCTCCTGATCACATGATCACAACTGCAGCTGTTCAACCCGTGGGTTCAGCTGTATTCAAACTACTGCTAACATTGGTGCTTCGATCAGTACCACCCCTTCAAACGGATCCATCATTACAAGCATCAACGCCACCAATGTTACGGCTAATTCCTCCACCA
>JASCZW010003574.1:0-29211 GCA_034211315.2 Aedes japonicus
TTATGAATCGGAATGACTAAGATCAAAGCAAGGAGTGGATTGAAAGTGCATCTATCGATCACAATACGCTTTTGTCAGCACATAACTCAATCCACGGATGTGTTCCACAAATTACAATGTTATTCAACGACTATTCAATAGATATGCTTATTTGGGGCACCGAATTGTTTGCTGGGTTTTCACAACCATTTTTAGGAATTGAAAAAGAACTTTCTTACAAAATTCTTTCGGAGCCATCGCAGTAGGATACGATATAAAGAAGTTCTCCAAATTTCCTTCCTCTAGCTCACAGAATTCCTCGGAAGTGGCAATGCCGTGACTGTCGATTACTATGAAGGAATACATCGTTTCAAAATACACTTATGGAGCCTCATTGTCCAGAAGTGGATTGTAGAACTTCTGCGCGTCGCTAATTTCCTATGCTACTGCAGGCAGCAGAGGTCCATTCAAAGTCAAATATTCGAACTGATAGACGCAACTGACTGACTGGTAACGGATACTGTTTCGAGAAAACAACAAGCATTACATTATTAAAAGTCGGCAGCAAATAATTTATTCTTCTATATTCTTGCTCATCAATTTTCCTCACATATCGGTACTTTAGCGGGATGGCGATGGAACGCACGAAAATTTTCTACTTACTGCCGAGCAGGAACTTCTGGATACAAATTACTTATCTGACGATATGAAAGCGAGCAATGAGTTGACAAAAAATATAATTGTTTGATAATTCATTGAAACACTTGTTTACCTTTTTCACTATTCTACCTCCGACCACGAACGACGCTGCAACAGGATTGAGCATGTTTTGACAGATACGCGTAACGCTTGCAGTAATCATGATTTTTGGCTCATGAAAATGGTTAAGCTGAGTTATCATTTCGGTCTTACATTCATTCAGAGCCATGATTTCATGGAGGAATACGATTTCTGGTTCCATGATTTTCAAATCATGAAAACGGAATCAGATTTGTTTCCGTGTACCAGTTGTACTGTTACGTATGATTTTTTGAATGCATTACGTAGGAACCGGAATAGTTGGTACAGTAAGTTGCTGTTCATGGCAAGAAAATTTTAAATTTTAGTTGTGAAAACTGGAATCTGACCAAAAATTGATCCTTTTTTCATTAATATTATTTTCAGTTGGATACTTCATGATAACGTACACAGAAAAAAATAATTAACTTTAAGAAGTGCGTGAAATATCCCCTCGTTGAATCCCAAGCCAAAGATGGCGTAAAAAATGAACTTGTCTGCAATCTTTCATGCACCATACAATAATGTTTGCAAACTTTCATACAACTGGCTAGATCCAGGCCTTATCTGGCTTAAATTTACATGAAATATCCTATTATTTTCTGCAAAGCCTAGCATTCCCTTTATGTGCAGTAAACAACGTCGAAAATCCAATGTTTCATTTTTTCTGTGTACTTAATAATATGATTTTATAAGTTTTCAACAAACTCAAATATATTTTCACGTACCATCGTGTGGTGAGACTTTTCAACTTTGAACTGTAGCAGTTGTAATGGTTAATGGATTTCGATAAATGTTATGTATGTCTAATGTGGAAATGTAGGAAAAATTTGCCCTAAATATGACCGCAGTTTATTGAAAAACCAGAACTCCAGTAGCAAACTTGGTTAAAATCAATAGAGGTGACTGCTGTGTGACTCAATTAAGTCACAATCAAGTTGCTACAACCATTTTTTACCATTTGTGTTGAGTACTTTTCATATTTTGACAAAAAAAAAGATAAGTTGGACTTTCGGAGGGCTAATATTGAATAAATTAATAGGCAAGTTCTTATTTAATCAATTTAATTCTCAATTTTCGAAATAAAAAAATAAGTGGTGAATTATATTAAGGATATAACCGTCACGTAGGACCACGTTGGTTTATAGTAATAATGGCATCACCTAATTAAAACGTATCATAACACACATGGTTGGTTAAAATGTTAATAAAATTTTCGCTTTGGACACGTCCTTTCTTATGAGTTCTTCTCTATACTGCACTTCTGTGATCAGTGGTTCGAAATTTTATCACTGCTTTGGGTAGACATGGAAACCGGTAAATGTTCGATTAGCCGGTCTTGCAAGATTCTGTCTGCCAAACCACAACAAGATGGAATGTGGCGGGTGGACAAGGCCCTGTCCGAACCACCAGCTGAGAGCTCGTGTCGAAAAGTGAAATCATTTCGGTTCATCTAGCGTGCTATATACTAGCGTTGATAGCATAGCCTTGAATGAAGAGAGGCACGAAAATACAGTACGAAGCAAAATTATAAAGAGGGAACGGGCCTCAGTTTAGTTGCCTCTGATAGGTGTGGCTATTTCTGTATTCATCGTGGAATGTAACTACTTAAACCATTTGCTACCCGTTTTTGAGGACCCGGATAGGGAAAACATATATTCAGCTTGTTCATACGGAGATTTGTATGGAAGCAAAAGTAGGTCATTTTTAAGTAACAAATTGAACTACTTACACTAATAGCACTTAATTGTAATTTCAATATAATTATTTTTTACGTTTTTCTGATCTTATGACGTATGAATGAAGTCATTGTGTTCAGTTGAACGAGAGTTATAAGTGTTCGATAACCTTTCACTTTTGGGTAACGCTCTCATTTTTTAAATTTTTTTAAATGACACCCAGTATAGAAAAGAGAAACGTAGTCCTACGTTAAAACAAACATCATTTAAAACACTTAAGTCTTCAGCTTTCACTTTTTGTTTTGCTCCCTCCATTTTCGATTCCGATGAGCACTACCACGAGAAGCTGAATTGAGTTTTGGTCAATAGATTGTTCCGTTCGTTTGACTAAAGTGGAGCTTAATGAACAGCTCGAGAGGCTCCTTTGAATGAACCATTGCCAACCGTCAATTCGGTTCATATCTAGATTCAAATGAAAAGAAGGGTTTTTAGACTTGATTGATGGTTTGGGTTTGTTAAAATTCATATAAATACATTGATAATTTGCAGCACTGCCACTAAGAATGAGCGTGTTGATCCGCAGGCTCAACACAACAGATGCAGATCGTAGATAGCTCCGTCATTCGATTCATCGTCCAAGTTGACGTTCGGTACAGTAGAGTAGCCTGAGTTTCGCTAGCTCCTCCAGGTGCCATTGAGCTATCCTCAACATTGTTTAGGACGGTTGCATTTACAAATGCATTGGCCACATTCACATACCCGACCATTCGCACGTTGATTGACCTAAATCGTGCGTTCGCACAACCAACACAGTGTATGAACACCGAGCACTCTTACTACACAACTTCTTAGGCATCATGGATAGTTTTAAAGAGGTTTTTAAGCATTCTACAAGTCTTAATCATGGACTTTATAGCATTCATAAAACTAACATTGTTACTTGTGTTTCTACTTGCTATCCCATGTAACAAATTCAATTTTAAGGATGACTTGAGGAAGTTTTCAAGACTTATTTGATAAAACCACGAATAAAACTAGATATTCTACATAACCTCGATAAAACACCCATAAAACCTTCATAAGTTCAAAGAGACCCATACTACAGGAGGTTCTCAAGGCTATTTCCCAAGGTTCACTTTTATCGATACATACTTGTAATGGCATTCAAATCATGCTAAAACGTATGATTTACCTACCACAAGTTTTGATAGTTTTATGATTTTCCTCTTTAAGGACACTTCCAGTCCGTCAAAAATGAAAAAGGGCCCTAAATTAGTTTACGATTTCAGTATGTTTCTCTTTTAACGTTATTTTGTTCATGATTACGTGAATCAGTTCACGGTGTATCTTTGCTTATTCTCGAATTCATGACTGCATGAATTTTCTTTCGTGACCTGTTGATCATCATTTTGCTTCACTTCCTTTTCCATAGCATTTGAGTTACCCATTTGCAGATTGCAGAACTTCCTGCAGATCGTTATTAGTGCCGGTTCAAATCAATTCATCTGCTCTGAAATGAGCTGAAAATGAAGACAACCTTAATGGACAGACTAACTATCTTCGTCAATTTCAATTTTGAAATGACAGTATTTTCTGGAACAGAGCAACCGCTGAGTTTTGAAGTCAATATTTGTTTTTTTTCCTTCGCCGATGGATGCTCATTATTGCATGTGCTGTTGTCATTATCAACAACCAATTTTATCTAGGCGGGGATGATTTTGAGTATTAAATGAAGATACCAAATTTGAGCAATTTTTAAGGCTCAGATCGATAGGTTACAGTAACTACAAAATGATATTATAATAATAGAGGGCAGTAGGACTCTGCCGTGAATGAAATTGATAATTTTCTTTGAATTGAAAATGACTTACTGTTAGATGGATCACTTGTTATTTTAACACAGCTGCCCTGCAAAATCAAACTCTAATGAGTAACAAGAAACGATTAGTCATAATAAGAATCATAATGAATTGATTTGTTCATCGCCCTTGATTTTGATAGCTGAGATTTTCAAAAGATATAAAATTCATCTACACTGACTCAAAATGCTTTTCATTCCGTAAGAGATAGTAAGTGATACAAACAAAAACTGATGCCACAGTAAACTTGCGGTACATTCGTATCAATTTTATATTTAATTTTAAGTGGATGTTTTGACGTAGGACTGTCACGAAAAGTGATCAGATTTCTCGAGCGTTTATATCTCGGTCAATTCTCAAAACAAAAATTCAAATTTTTTGCACCAATTGATCGAAAATTTTTCTACGCATCAACTGCAATAGAAAACAATGTTGATTTCGGACCAAATACTTTTTAAAAAATCATAAATGTCAAGCCTTGTCTTAAAAAGTATATTAGCCCCGTCAGACCAAGTGTGTCATTTATAACCCCAAAAGGAAAATGGCTGTGTAAAATCAAAGACTGTATAAAAGTGTTCTTTGTCTTCAGCAAATTTATTTTAAATCAATTCTTCTGTTTGAAAAAATATGGAAAGCATATGAGTTTGAGGCCCAATTGACGACATAGAACATCCCGAATATTAAGAAGTTCCGAAAGAAAAAATAAATGCCTTATTAGTTATTAATAAAGCGAATATGGTACATGTGCATACGTATTATTAAATGTTTGGTGATAAACCCTAAATATTTTTATTTCTTTTTTGAGATGTTCTAAGCTAACCAAAATGCTTTTGAATTCAGAACTTCAGATCTACAGTTGTAACAGTAGCTTTTAGGGCTATTTTAGATTATAATATGTATCCAAACATATTGAATGAACCTTTTGGATGGTAAACGGTCATTTTTTGATGAATTTGTGATGTTCCAGGTCGTCAAAACTGTCTTTCAATTCGGAGCTTAAGATCTACAGTAGTAACTATAGCTTTTTGGGGACTCTGTTTCGGTTAAATCGTGAACTCCATGTCTCCTAAGTCGCCATCAACCACATCAACGATTTCCTTCGAAAGATCCCGTGTTAGCCGAAACAGTACAGATTCAAACTGTGATCCGGGAGTACGCAGTTATGCTTATGATTCATGTGAATCGAGAAGCATTTTCCCAGATAGATCAAGCACTAAGCTTTCATCTTGTCGAAAAAGTAAATTAATTTTTGATTAAAAATTGTGTCTGTTATTTATGGTTCCTGGGGAAGTTCCGGGGATTCTATGTTGGTTGATTCACGGGATTCTATGCCTGTCAAGCCATAGAATTGTGATTCATCAACGTCTTCCAAGAAATCACACGCGTGTTAGCCCAAAGAGCACCGATTGAATTCCGAGAGCATGCAGATCCACTTCTGATTCACGCGAATCTAGCAGCTTATCCTCAGATCGATCAGACATCAAGATGTCGTCTGTTCCAAGCGGTAAAGTAATCTTTGACTTTGATCTGTGTCCACTTTCAACGTTAAATAATTAGCTAATGCACTGATCACATCAATGGATTCCAAAGAATCTTCCCGTGTGAGCAAATGGATCGAGGATTCGAACCCCAACTCTCTGGATTTCACGTCATTTTCCCGTCCTAATGTTACTCCATTATTTTTGTACGATTTTAAGGATGATAAAACACTTGAGAAAAGTACATACTATCTCGGGCAAAGTTGTTGTAAATTGACTTCTCTATTAGGGAAAATGGAAAATATATGTGTTTAGGGACTAATTGAGAACCTAGACCACCCTGAACACGAAAAATTTCAAAAAGTGAAAATCAAAGGTCATCCAATTCCAACTCATGGACAGTTTGGATGACCTTGATCACCCTAGCTGACCGCATAATATTCTGTTGACCTTCCAGAAGATTTGGATGACGAAGAACCTCCCAAAAATCATTTACCAACTTAAGCTTGGGGGGGGGAGGGTTTGGGGTGTTCAGATAACAAAAAACTGAACTAGATCAGTATATTTGTTATGACTAGACGAATACCATTCCGCCTCTTTAGTAATGTACAAATACAGTCAGTCGTAGCTCCCTCATTGTAAAGGCAGGACGGTTTTAGACAGTAAATGGGCTTTGTAGCAACTTAGCTGGGTCCTCCCTTAGCTCAGTCAGTAAAGGCGCAGCTACAAAGCAACACCATGCTGGAGGTGGCTGGGTTCGATTCCCGGTTTTTCGTTATGGAAATTTTTTCGACTCCCTGGGCATAACGGATGTTTGGACTTGCCACACAATCATACTAATGCAAAAATGGTACCTGGCATCATCGAAAGCTCTCAATAAATAACTGTGGAAGTGCATCTAGAACACTAAGTTGAGAGCAAGCAATAAGCTAATTGTGAAAGCAATAAGCTTGAAATGCTAAAGAAGAAGAAGAAGCAACTAAACTCTCGCTAAAATAAAGTTAAAATGATTGACACAAATTTTTTCGTTGTTGAAACCGGATCCGGAAGCGACTCTTGTGAACCGGTTCCTGATTCGGAGCTTGTCATGACACCCTATAGCAAAAATCTCATTTATCCAACTGTATCTTACAGACCTCTTATAAGTATTATGATCATATTTATTAACCCTAGAGTACAAACAAAACGTTATATGTGTTCCATTAAATAAGTTCGTTTGATTACACTTTTATCTATACTAAAGGGTGATACGGTCAAAATTTGGTCAAGGGAAAACGCGTGTAAATCGGTGAAATCGTTTATTTAAAAAATCAAATTAAATTTCTTTTTCAAGTTCAATTAGTATAAAATTCAGGAAAATTATTCAGTTAGGCTTCCGCTTTTCCAAATCCGAATTGCCGGGCGCTTACGCTTGACCCCTGCCATCAAATTTTGTACAGCCACCTTGTCCACCTTCTTCGCCGCAGAAAGCCAGTTTGCCTTGAACTACTGCTCGTCCTTAGCAGTTTTTTTGGTCTTCTTTAGGTTCCGCTTGACAATAGCCCAGTATTTCTCAATTGGGCGGAGCTCTGGCGTGTTGGGAGGGTTCTTGTCCTTGGGAACCACCTGCACGTTGTTGGCGGCGTACCACTCCATGGCCTTTTTACCGTAATGGCAAGATGCCAAATCCGGCCAAAACAGTACGGAACAACCGTGTTTCTTCAGGAAAGGCAGCAGACGTTTATTCAAACACTCTTTCACGTAAATTTCTTGGTTGACAGTCCCGGAAGCTATGAAAATGCTGCTTTTCAAGCCACAGGTACAGATGGCTTGCCAAACCAGATATTTCTTTGCGAACTTTGACGGTTTCGTGTGCTTGAAAATATCTGCTACCTTTCCCTTCCTTTTGCCGTATAAAACTCCTGTCCCGGAAGCTGCTTGTAGTCGGCTTTGACGTAGGTTTCGTCGTCCATTACACACGCAGTCAAACTTCGTCAGCATCGTCGTGACAGCTTCCTGGATCGCGCTTTGGCCCGTCGTATTTTGTTTATCATCGCAATTTGGAGTCACTACCTTCTTGTAAGTCGATAGTCCGGCTCGTTTTTTGGCTCGATGCACGGTTGTAGACGATACACCCAGCTTATTTGCGGCATCTCGGAGAGATAGGTTAGGGTTTCGCTTGAAACTACCGGCAACTCTCTTTGTCGTCTCAGCGGCTTCCGGTTTTCGATTTCCCCCGATCCAGACTTCCTGGCTGTCGACAAACGTTCCCCAAACACTTTAATTACATTTGTAACGGTTGATTTGGCAACTTTTAGCGATTTTGCCAACTTTGCGTGCGAGTAGCTCGGATTTTCGCGATGCGCGAGCAAAATTTTGAAACGATGCTCTTCTTGCTTGGACGGCATTTTGACAACTGAAGAGTGAATTCCAAAATCAAAATAGGAGCAACATTCTACACACACACACCTTCAAAATGAGGGGTGTTCAGGTTTTTTAAATGCAAAATTGAAAGAAATACGTCAAGTTGATATTGACCAAATTTTGACCGTATCGCCCTTTACATAACTATTGGGGTAAGAAAAGTAATTTCCAAGTTACTCGGGACAAATAATAATTCTTCGAAAGTATTGCTCATTTTTCAAAACCCATCGTAACCAAAGTGCAATATCCCTCTCAACAGTAAAGTGAATTTGTTCATTCTTGCTCAATACAACAAACATACCAAAATAAGATTTTGTAACAAATATTTGAGTTTGAATCTGATAATAATAACTGTGTGATTTGATAAATACAAATTCTTCACTTTCAACTTTAATAAACGAGTCATTTAAACCAGCCAGTTTAGTAATAGAAAGATGTTTATCGAAGTCGGTTTTTGCTCTTAATCAAAACGGGCTTTTAACGGAACTATGCTGCAACGAATGGTTTTTTGCTATTTTGAAAAATGCCACATTCAAGAAATGATACATTAATGTCGTCCTTATACAAATGCCTCACATATTCTTTATCGCGAGCCTCATTTTTTCGACCATAAAAAATCGCAGGAGTTTCAACAGTGCACAAGTATGGATGACACAAGTACAGAGAGTTTTGAAAGAGCTGTTTCAACCGTTGAATTGACAACTTCTTTCATAACCGATGCAGTCACTTTTCCTATGCGAACGTGATGCCAAAATGGATTAAAGCTTTGATCTCGAGTCAGTTATTCAACTGCTGCAATGTCCGATGAACTAACTGGAAATATCATTGTGTTTCCGATTTTCCTTAAATCCTTCAAAGTGGCAGTCTTGTGCTCCTGATTAAACATTCCTTGTATTAGGATGTTTTGATTCAAGATAATGTGATCTGGTACATGCTTTTCTTCACATTGATTAAAAATGAATCGGTCGTGGTCACAAAATTGTCGCAGGACAGCTGCATTCGACCCATCTCGTTTATAGTTCTGGAGTAACACGAAAAAGTCAGATTTGGTAGTTTCATCACTAGTTGAATTGTTGGATTTGGCGGCTTTAATTAATAAGTCAAACCTTATGGAACAAATCCTCTTTTACGCCTTTGGAAGGCCTAATACAATACGCAGGAACTTCCGTTAGAGTAACCTTAAGAAAAATGAATGAGGTTAGGATTTGCAACCTAGGTTAGAACTAGCAATTAATCAAAAAACATGAATTTACATACCTTTCCTCGAATTACAAAAAATGTCGTTTACGAGGCAGCCCTCAACTGAACTAACGAAATCAGACTTAAACTTTTTGTAAGCATCGACACTTTTAGTAGTTGGAATCAAGTTTGCTTAAAACGGTGTTTGTGATTTAAAAGAAAATCCCAAACTGGTACAGCTTCTTTACTGCATCCGGCAATCCTTGTATTGCTATGAAGACACTTCCATTTTCACAAAGAATCTAGATAAATCTTTTAACAACGAGCGAAACACCAATTTTCAGCGAAAGTGAAATTTTTTAAGTCCGAAACGTAACCAACACTTGTCAAATTAGTGGGGTTAATTTTTTTCATGCAATCCCCTATTAAACCGTCAACTCTGTATCACAACCTACTTTGATCAATTGCTTATCCTTTTCTGCTTCACCATTAAATTATTATTCAATACTGAACTATTATTCACGCACACTTTTTAATGGCATATCTTTGTTTGTGTTCGTGAGCTTGATAACGATGTGATTCTTTTGGATAATTATAATCCTTTGTTTAGTGCGCCCGATCTCGAATCCAGCTTCTGTCAAGCATTTCGAAAAGATGCAGAGCCCAATTGTGTGAAATGTGCACCGAGAAATGCCGAAAAAATCAGCAAATACTCTCTCACTTCCCACCGGCCCATCCTCGGGATATCCCCGTAAAACATCCACCGCGTTGGCAACTCGTAAACCACCTCCAAAAACTGGGTTGACGCCACTATGGCTGCTCACCGCAATGTTGTGATGGGCAAAAAAATAACCATACTCAAACAATAAAATCCAATGAGAGATTCCCAAATTTTTCCCAACCCATCCCCGGGAACAACGGTCCAAGTCAACCACCGGCAACGGCATCCGGAATGACGCCGACGGTTGTGTGGAAACCTTTGCGCACAATATAAATAGTACGTCGGACGAAGGAAGCTGACAAAAATTATTAAAACCTTCCTGGTCCTGGTCCTGGTTCCTGGGCTTCCACCCAAAATGGCTGATGCGCACCACCGCTGCTGGTGATAATGATTGGTGGTATTGCAGTTCGTTGCTGCGTGCTTAATTTGGGGAATTTGCCGGAATCTTTTCCGTATAGAAATGCCCAACCAAAATTTGAAATGCGGCACCAGCCATGCAAGGATAATGCAAAACCGAGCCTGACGTTATCACTTTCCAACCTGTCTGGGGCAGACATGTGGGATATATCGCTCGCATTCTGGTTGGGAAATTTTCGAGGACAACAAACAAAATTTGACTCGAAAAGCTTTTCCGTTGCGAGGGGCCAGGGCAAGCAGTCCCGAATGGACGACCGTCTGGGCGCACCTTGTGGGCATACCGTACCGTATAGAGAAGAGGTAGAGAGTTTGTTTGTTTTTTGCTCCTAAGCAAAGTGAGAGATGACTCCGAAAAGAGCACACGTTGTTCACGTCGTAGTCGTCGTCGTCGTCGTCGTCGTCGTCATCGGGGACCCAAATAGTAATTGGTCTCCGGAGTGATTTACAACGTTTTTTTTTTTCTAACGAAAGCTGATGGTGTGGTGAGCCCTCGATGTCATCTCCGAATGTGAGTGTTGTTGCCGCTGCTGCCGTTGCTGCTGTTGCTGCCATTAATTCGAGTTTTCTGTACTGGCTTTTTTTCTCTGCGACTCACAGCAACATTCCTCACTCGGGCTCTGCCATCAGTCACACAGTATGGGATGATGATATTCCATTGGGTCCCTGTAGTTGGCCGGCGAATGGCTCTTACCTGCACGGGGGACCCAAGGCGACGCTCGGCTAGGGTAGTAATTTTGGCAATGGAGCACGCCAACAACGGCAGAGCATCAAAGTGAATATCAAAAGTGAAAAACAAAACAAAAAAAAAAACCCAAACAGGCGAAGAGAGAAAGAGAAGGAGAGACATGGGCCCATGTTATGCATGTACCGTATAGTCAATTTCGGTATTATTATTTTTAATGATTTTGGTGTTTTTTTCGGTCTACCGATATATTTTTTTTCCTGGTTGGTTAATTAGTATATGGAAATTTCTCATGGCAGACCAAAATCCTGTTTGTCGGTTGACCAGCGATCGGTACGGTGCACGGCATCCCAGCGAGTATGGGTAGGCATGGCCACCGATACCGACGGTTGGTTTGCTGCCTAGAGTAGTTGGTGGTTGTCGATTGTTGAAGAAGAAAGTAATTAAAATACATTGGCACCACGCAGTGTGTTAATTTATTTTTATTAAATTATTAAATGGCAATTAACGGCAGGAGTTGAGCATGTGAGTTTGCGATGTTGTCCTGTTGAGTACTTCTACATTGAGTGATTTGTGCGAAGGTGATCTAATGCGGGAGGATGATGCATCCACAATGGCACGGTTGGTATAAATCGGTTTAAATAACTGTTGTACAACTGAAATCAGTCGTAAGCAGATTGAATCCAGGTCAGTGTGAGCATTTTAGTGGAATACCTGTAACTCGAAAATGAGAAGATTAGTATTTTCCATTTAATTCCAACTACGTTCATTGCTTGCCTTGACAGAAAGGCGTATTTCGTCTACAATGTGCAGACTACTTTAGTGTCGTGTACTAATACTCGACGATTAGAACACATATTAGTACACGGCCTCCCTTAGCTCAGTCGGTAAAGGCGCAGCTACAAAGCAATACCATGCTGGAGGTGGCGGGGTTCGATTCCTGGTCTGGTCTAGGAATTTTTCGTTCAGGAAAATTTCTCGACTTCCTGGGCATCATACTAATGCAAAATGGTACCTGGAATCGAAAGCTCTCAACTAATAACGGTGGAGAAGTGTATTTAGAACACTAAGTTGAGAGCAAGCAATAAGCGAATAGTGAAAGCAATAAGCTTGAAATACTTAAAGACGAAGATTAGTACACGGCACTGAAGTAGTAGTCTGTAAATTGTTGACAAAATACGCGAATCAGTCAAGATTAGCAATAAAGGCAGGTGGAATTAAATGGAAACTAATAATATTTTCTACGGAAACAGATAGCTAAACCCTAAGACTGACATCAAAAATATTTTTTATTGTGAGTCATACAGTAACTAAGCGTTAAACGATGTTCAAATAAATATGTTCGATGAAGTGTTTAACAAAAAGTTACAAAACTTGTATCGTTAAAACAAAATTCAACGCGATATGGACGTAATGTTAGTCGGAAAGCAGCATTATGATTGCGATATTGGTATTTGTTCTTCGAACATTTAACTATTTGGTATTTTCGCAAAGTTTCCCAAAAACTTCAAGAAAAAATAGTGTACAACCTTCAAAGAATTTTCGCATATGATTTATCGGCACTTTAAGGTTTGTTAAGCATAGATTTTCTTACAAAGATTTTATTTAACTAAGCCTCTTAAAATTTAAAGAACTAGATGCTCATACACTTCAATGGAAAATTTTACGATTTCGAACATTTTACTTTGTGACGAAATGAATCTAATAGACTATACTTTAGAACATTGACAACAATGTTTCCTTAAATTGGGTCTATGGTTTTTTTTGAAAAAACATTGTCCATTTTACTATATAAACAGTTAATATTGTTGGTATTTTCTGTACGTTCACGATAAGGAGTGTATCGATTCAAAACTTGAATTAATTTCATTACAGCTTAACGGATATTTTTAGATCGTACAGACTGTACGTATACTTACATAACTTATATACCTAAACAATTCAGATAATTTAGTTTTTAAAAATTCTCCTGGACATGTTGAAATCAAACTCGTCAGAAATGTCAAGCGTCAAGAGGGTTGTTGTAACCGTAATTGGTTCAGTGATACGAAGTTGGAGTTCCGAAAGCGTCGTGGAGGAATTTCAAGAAGAATTTCAAGAAGCGCAGGACAGTCGATGACCACCGTTAATGACGTCGAAGATAAATAAACGCTGCATTTCCACGCGTTTGGCAGACAGTTAATCCAAGCCTATCAATTGGCTTCGCTCGGGATAGGGAGGGAGATTGTTCGGATCGTTCCAGTAAAGTAGCCGCAATGAAAATCTTACGAAAATTGTCTGCACCCGTTCAATTGAAAGAATATGTGCTACGTAGTACGGAGAAGCATACTCTAGACGTACTCTTGTTGAGCGGTGTTTCATGGATCCATGCTGGTTATCAAAAATTAAGGGGATGCAAGAGTATCCAGCACCTTGTGCAGCAGCTTCTCGAATACTTTGCTTAAGCAGCATAGTTCGCGATAATTTGTCATTCGGTTGACGTTGCCAGACTAGTGAATGGGAACGATAGAGGCAGTTTTCCAAACCCCCGCGAATGTTCCTTCACGTAGCGATCGGTTGAACAAACACTCAACAGGTGCTGGTAGTTCCGTGGAGCAGTTTTTCAGAAACACTGGTGGAATGCTGTCTGTCCCGGATCCTTTCTTGGTATCCAGGTCTTCGATGGCTTGCGAAATTCATTTGAGGAAAATTGGATGATTGGGAAGTTTGAATGCGACGGAATATGGGCGAAGCAGTGTTGACGTGGAACAGGTGACACTTGGCTGAACTGACATTGGGCAAATTATGAGTAAGTATGGACATTAGAAAATCGATTCATATTTGACCATTAGAATCAATTCTTCGATTTAATCAATGGCCAAGTATCGTTTTTTTTTTTAGTATCGACAATTTTTCATTCGAGCATAAAAAATGAGTTGAACATCTCTTTTAAGTAGTATTATTTATTCCAGTAGTTATTCCAGTATACATTTGTAAGTTAGCTCAAGAACGCTAATTTAGCCATGCAGTACGGCTGGTTAGTGAAAAAAATATCGTAATTCATCCGAAATGTCCGGATTGTCAGAGTCGATTGCAGTTGCAGAAGATTCGTGAACGTGGAAAAATCGCCATGTATAAATTGTTCATAATTTTGATACTTTTTTATATCCAGATGGAGCACGAACTGTGTATAACATTCCATTTGATCATGTAAATCCCAAAGGCTTCCAGTTGGAACTATGTTTTTCATGGTATCAGATGGAAAATCCGAACGAAATGTATCGATGCTGTTGTTCTTTTTATGCTTCTAGAATCGATTCAAAAAATCGAAAAATCGAAACCGCTGATTTTCGATACGATATTGCCCATTGCTATGCTGAACACACTGTTGAAGAACAAGGCGAAGCGATTAGCGGCTTCTGAATTTGAGCTCGCATGAGTTGTAGCTGACGGGTATTCGGGAAGATGATTTCTGTTTCGTCACAAAATCGTAATTCTATACGTAATTCTCGTATGTGGTCAGCATTACTGACCTGTACGGTGGTTCAACATTACGTAGGATGATTCGGACTTTGTGAGGAAGAAGCGGTGTCGTGCTTTCATTAGTATGTTTCTAAGATGGCTTAGCTTGGCGGTCCACCACGGTTGGTTAAAAGTTGATGTAAATGATTGTCTGTTCGTGGCACAAAATCATTGCAGACTTTATAGAGTTTTTCAAAAAAGGCTGATAGTGCATCGTCAATTGTTCCGATCAGCAAGATGGCATTCCAATCGGTATCGGCCAATGCTGCTTTCAGCTGCCTGTAATCAACCCCGTTGAAATCAAATATAAAATGGTCGAATTTATCATCGATCGCAACAAAATTATTGTCGCTCCTTGGGAAGCCTCTCACATTCTGATAGTAGACCGACATATAGGATTTTTTCCCAGCTTCAAGCTTCGAACGGGAAGGGGAGAATTTGTGACGAAAGACGCTGCTGATCAGTTTTTCTTGAAGTTCGAAATATTGTGGGCCACTGTAGGGTTCCACTTGACGATTGCCCAGTAGTGTTCAAGCGATCGCCGTTGGGGACAGATTGGTAGGTTGATACCTGTTTCAGCGAAATGGACGTTGTTATGAAAAAAAACCACTGTAGAGTGGATCTATCTATGAATAATTCAGGCAAACTCCAGATCTGGCCAGAAGGGATGAGAAATCTCATGCTGCCGATATAGTGGAAGCAACCTTTTCTGCAAGCACTCGTTTGGAATGGATATTCGCAAACCACATAAGCAAATGGCTTGCAAAACGAGTACATTCTCATAATTTTTTTTCCGTCGCAACAGTCATATCTGCAACAGATTTGGTGTAGAATTGAGGTGATCCAGAATTCTATTTCAGGAACGTTTCGTCATCCATCAGAACACACGGGGAAGGATTGTCCAAAATACGGTTGAAACGGGGTACAAATAAAAAATTGGGAATGTTCTTTAAGGGCCAAACCCAGAAGACTTGTTAATAGTAAGGAAAACTAATTGATTAATTTACCTTAAAAAAATGTATTGAACACTTGAATCATCAGCTGTTCAACGAAGCTTTGTCCTGATGTTTGAACAAAAACGCGTCTAAATCGATTTGGCGAGTACATCTCTTGATTCTATTCTATTATTCTTTTCTATTCAGTTGTTAGCAGTCTTTGACTTTCGTCTTGTTTTTGTACTGCAGCAATCTCAAATATCCAAAGAAATCTTCAATCGGGCGACACCGGGGCAAATTTGTTGTATTGCGGTTTTTGGGTACATACGGGATGTTTTGGCTTTCCAAGAAGACTTGTGTTTTTTCGCATAATGCGTCGACGCTTCATCCGACCAAAACACGTAATTTCCATTTGCATGATATGTTTGAGGAAATGGAATCAATATTTTCATCAACTCAATAGTTTTTTCTAACTCAAATATGGCAATATAAAGCATCACCTTCTGCTCAAAATTATGCTGAAACTTTTATTTCACGTTCGGAGTAGAAATGTTATCAGAAAATACGGATCGTTTCCTGGGACGTGAGTTTTTGAGAGAGGGAAGTAGCTTTCATAATCCAAAACGAAACATTTTCCGACGAAATTTCGGGTCAATCAGTGATATTGGGATCTTACGGTTGATATCTGTTGCTCTGTGAGTTCTGGTGTACTTGATTGTGTCTTGTGGCAGACTATTCATATTTTCTTCAACGTCTTTCAGATGTAAGGTTGCGTAGTCTTGAACTTTCAAGCTGCATCAGATTGACTAATCGAATCCTTGTTGTTGAAAATACTATGGAGCAATCTTAGTCCTTTATTGTCCATTACTTTAGCCGATCTCCCACTATCACTCCTAGGAGCTGTTCCTGAGGATACCAAGATATGATAGATGGTTGAAATTGGAACATTCTCGGGTTTAAAATGGTTGTATAGTGAACTTTTTCCAGTGATTTATGTTGTACAATCCGCTCGCGTAATACTTCTCAATTCGACGGCATTTTAACCACAACTGAACAAGTTGAAATAAAACAAAACATACGATAATGTTGGGGAGATAGAGTGCAATATTCACATAATCTTTTTTTTCTCTATGCACGTTTGTAGCACGGTATGCGAGAGTTAAAATCATTCTCATTTGTTAATTATAATCTGTTACAGTTTTAGGCCCACTTTTTATCACGACACTTCGGATTTGGAGCTCTCTGCTTCCAATATGTCTTTGAATCATTTTTTTCTACATCCACTGGATCATCCCAATGCTGGTCCTGTTTTTCTTGGTCGAATCACGAGTAGAGGCGGATTTTCAATCGAATCGATGACATTTTGGTCCAATTCGGAATTGCTGGAACAAGGTATTCCTCCAGTTTTAGCCAGATTCTGGAGGGTGTATTGCTCACCATACAAACTTAGGAGTATATATGCAAGTCTCAACCTGCAAACCCCAGCACAGCCGAACTTCTGGTTTCTTTGTCGGTTGAAAGAAACATTTACACAATTTGACAGAAACATTCAATTTTCTGCGTTATCTAATACACATAAAGGGAGTACTAGATTTGACACACATTAATGGGATATTTCATGTAAATTTAAATTTAAAATTTAAAATTTAATCAGATAAATCAGGTCTGTTGTATGCAAAACTGCAAAAAAAATCGTTGTTAACGCTTACTTTTGTTTGCAATTGAACGAGCCCTAGAGGGTTGGAATACCTGTAAATAGAAATGAGAAGAAAAATTAGTATTTTCCATTTAATTCCAACTATCTTTGCTTATGCACAGAAAAAAATAATTAATTTTAACAAGTGCGTAAAATTTCCCCTCGTGTAATTCCAAGTCAAAGGAGCGTAAACAACGATATTGTTTGCAATCTTTCGCCCTGCAACAGGCTTATTCAGGCGTTATCTGGCTTAAATTTACATGAAATATCCCATTATTTTCTGCCGAATCTAGCATTCCAACTGTAATGATGAATAACACTAGAAAAATTCAGTGTTTCTTTTTATCTGTGTGTTGACAGATACGCGTATTTCGTCTACAATGTGCAGACTTCTCCAGTGTCGTGTAGTAACCACTCGATAAATGGCAGGTGATTTCCTTTCATTTTCTAGTTACAGGCAGGGGCATGGTGGTGATGCGGCGAAAATAGCTCCCCGCCAGGTGTAACCCTGGGGTGCCCCAATCCAACATTTTGTACCGACAAACTTATGAACAAATTTATTCAATTCACTTTCAATTAATAGTACATAAATTAACAGTATGTTGATGTTCATAACATACTAACTGCGAAAGGCACGCTCATTTTCACCTTTTCATTTTCGCGCCTTTTCAACTTTTGCTAGCATCGATGTTTAAAGTGCCTACATTCTAGAACCATTGCCTCCAGTGCTTTCTATATAACTCCTATTGATACAGAAGAACGTATCTGAATTAGAAGTTTTAAACGATAAATTGTTGAGATATTGAATGACCTGACACGATATTTGCTCCAAGATGTTTATCCTAGCATCGAAACATCGGCTCTACGAATTTTACGCTTCCAGGTACTGAAATCGTGTAAACGTAGCTTCAGCAAGCCAAAATATTAAAAAAAACTATCTTCGTTCTAGAATAACACAAGACAGACTCTCTTCGTTGGCCATTCTTACACGATAGAAAGGGAATCCTTCTAGATTTTAGGGATTTAGATCACTTAGTAACAATTTTGGCTTTTTGAGGTTAAAACCACAATAAAACTTGGTGTAAATTGGGCAGTTGCCTATTAAGACACGTAAGAATAAGTTTTGAATTAATTTGAACTTTCAGTACACAGAAAAAATAATTAATTTCAACAAGCGCCTAAAATTTCCCCAACAACAACGAAACGAAATTGTTTGCAATCTTTCATGCGCCATACAACAATGCTCGCAATCATTCATACCTCACTTCAGTATCACGGAAAAGGTTGCCAACTGCGAAAGTAAGCTTAAGGTGAAGTTTTGGAATCGGTCAGTTATTAACTTATGCCGCACCTTTGAGTAAACAATAATCATAAAAGGTTAATTTTGCATTTTAGGTGCATCAATTTTTGGGTACTTTTGGAATGATTGAGGGAAACAGAATCAAAATGACCCATCACAACAGTATCAAGAAGCTGCGATGAGTCTTTTGAAAAACCCAGGTTGGATTGTAAACGTACATGTGCTGCCTAGATTTGTTGTTTGTGTTGCCGCAGTTCTAATTATTGTCAAAATCTCCATATATTGGTTGATAACATGGTTTATGTGGAGGATTGCCCTCGAGCTTCTTACGGAATTTTGTATGATTGAATCTCTAAAAAAAACCCTCCCAGCACCGATACAGTGCTTATAAAATCAAAATCATATTGAAAAGCAACTCGGAAGCAACAAAATCTCAATTTAACAATAAATCACATTTTTCTTCCTCGAATAAGCTCATCTGACGCACGGAAACAGATTCCCTTAACCACATAATTCTAGACTTCATCCAGACACAGTTCACCACATAAATACATATGCTCCCTTCACTGTCTGCTCTGTCCCGCGCTATACCATCCCAACTATAGGTGTTTGCGCCTCTGTTCACTCCTCCTTGATGTTTCGCCAGCAGAGCGCGTTCACGAAGTGTCAGAATGGCTTGGCACCACCACTATGCCTGAGTCACATCAGCAGCAGCTGCCTGTAGCTCATTTTTTTCTTCTTCTTTTACAAATATTCTTTCTCTATCCCGAACCGTCACAAGTCGGAAAAGCGCTGGGAAAACCCCATACGCGGCGCCACCATCAACCCGCATTTCCAGCAGCTTCGGCTCCCATCGCATCCGAGCAGCCCAACGTTTGTGTGTGTGTACAAAGTAACAAACATGTCTGTTCACGCTATAACATGATTTTTCGTTATCACATAATTTCCGCTTGCTTCATGAAGCACCGACGATCTTATTTCTGCTTTCACCCAACAGGATACAACGAAACGAACTCCCCGAACGGCCTACTGCGACGTCGCTCCAGCTACCGGTGATTGCATAAATGATGTAGGGTGCCGAACCAACAGTTTGGGCTTTGGTCAGAAAATCGAAATGCTGTCGTGATAATTACTTCTAATGAGCGGCATATCTCATACGTCACTTTGTAGCCATGGAAGGGACGACGTCGTCGTTTGTGTTCAACAAGTCCTTCCTTGTTCGCTCGATTTCTCGATGCCACTCCAGACATTTTGCTTCGCCTTTCTGGCCCCTTTTTGTATGGCAGTGTGTGGCGCACAATCCCGAACCGTTGTCACTTTTTCTGACGTTTTCCACAGCTACCTGTTCAGTTAACCCCCTCCTCCCAGGCAACCGTGATGCTCTCCTCGGAACGGAATTCCCTCAACGTTCCCCAATTGCATAGAATCTATCAGCTCCAAAGTTCGAGAAGATGGGAAATGATTCGTTGTAGCGCAGGAAGACGGCGGCTTTAATGTTCATAGAAAAGGAGAAAAGCCAAAAATATAATTCGTCTTGCATCCACTGGGCAGCATGATTGCGAAAGGGAAAAGGTCTCTGTCATAAATTCAATAAAATATTTCCCTTATGAAATAAATAATTTATTAAATCGCTTTATAAATATCTCTCGTTCTGTCTCTCTCTCTCTCCGGAGATGCGGAGTCGTTCGTTACTAACCCAAGGCGGCGGCCAGAAAGCCCAACCGAATGATTCACGCTTCGACGGCATCATCGCGTTCAGTACGGGGAAAACGGATTGGCTGTGAGCCAGCTTCCAACGAGGGACGGTGCGCCGAATGTTGGATTTTCTTTGAATAATATTTCCCGCCCCAATACCGTTATGAAGATGGAGTGTATCAACGATCGCACCGACGTCGGCCAGCATCAAACGTCTTCGCAGCTTGTGTCATTAGTCTGTTTGTCCTTCCTCGACTGGAGATTCCTGGAATGCCTTCGGTTGGCATCGAATTCGTTCATGGTCGTTTTTCTTCGGCGACTGAAAAGGGTCCTCCCCCGGCCCTGGTTGGTGATAGGAAATCGATAGAAATTTATCTCCGATGCTGGACCGGTGGCTTTCCCGTTGATCACGGAGCTGGATGGAGGGTATGGGCATTGAATTAATTTGTAGGGGTTTAAGGCTTGGGACACTTGAAAGAGATTCACAACATGCCCAGTGTGTCAAGGTGATCCATTTTTCTATCGGAGAAACGGAGATTGATTTCTGGAAGATATGCCCCAGTTTCACCACCCGGGCCAGCAATCTAGCCAGCTTTTTATCTCCGAATCGTGACGGGGATTGAATTTTTAAAACCATCACCCCCCGGTTTGGAGATTGTTCGGGTGTGAAATCGCGGTCTCCCATACCGCGTACCTAGGTTCTGTCGGGGAAGATTATCGTAATCCCATCGTAACGTGACCGGCTCCAATTGAAGTGGTGGGAATGGGGTGTGTGTGTGAGAAGGGGGGCTTTGTTGAGATTTATTAGGGGAAAAATAAGGAAAGGAGAGCTCGCGGAGAAATCAAAACTCTGAAAACTAACATGCTTCTAGGTGAAGTTTCAAAACAAGTGTTGAATGTGACGAGAATTTTTCATTTTTGTTCAGGACCAGTTTATTGGCAATCATTGAACGCACATCTGCTAGTTTTGTCGAAACTAATTCTCAGTACTCTGGATCTGTTGCTCTGGCGGAATGGGACATACTTACTAACATTATTGAAACCCTCTCGTGTGAAGAAATGACTTGAGCATGAGCATGATTGACCACCCAAAGTTGCTACTCCGTTATTGCCAGATCAGCTGTTATTACACAAAGAACCAACGGATGATGCTTGGGAGTAGCATACATCCTCAATGTGCAATCCCAAACTAAGAAAATACCGACACCGGCCTCGCCCGAAAAAGTCAGATAAGGAAAGAGTAGGAATGTGTTGACGTGACACTCGATTTGTTGGAAGCCGAGAAATCCTCCACACTTTCACGAGAAATCACTGGGATGTTAGATAAAATGATTGGTTCAGCAGTGGGGTTCGTTTTTGTAAACGGTGTGCTGAATTCAAATGACATCGGCAGCGACTCAGATGTTTAACTATGTTCCCGGTTTATTCTCGATATAGAGATGCACAGTAAAATTATTCAAATTTTTTCATCAATTCAAACCAACAGTAAGGATGCCATAAAAGTGGGTAGTTCATTTCCGCAGAATACAAAAAAAAAAACGTAAAATATCGAGTTTGAGGACCGATTTGAACCAACAATAAGGATGCTGTTGGAGGCACTCGCAAGTGTAGGTTGTTTATTTCAATAGAATACAAGTTTATTTTAAAATATCGAGTTTGAGGACAGATTTAAAGCCACAGTCAAGATGCTGCTGGGGCCACTCACAAGTGTGGGTGGTTTATTTCAATGGAACACAAGAATACGTTGAAATATCAAATTAAAGAACCGATTAAAAACCAACAGCAATTATGGTACCAGGGCCACTCACAAGTGTGTGTGTTTGATTTCTATTCATTACAAAAATACGTTGAAATTTTGAGCCTGAGAACCGACTCAAACCAACAGTAGTGCTCTCATGTGAAGAAGTGACTTTATGAAAATCTCGCAACTCCTTTCTGAAGAGTGTAGTCTATAAAATTGACGCACACGTACAACTGCTCGCATAACTTTAGTCTTCCATGGGGTTTTCTTGAAATTTAACAACTACTACAACAATTATATAACATGAATTTACAATTCATTGTGGTTCAACTTGGCTGAAACCGTTAGTGAAGTGAGCAGATTTTTGAATTATTCGAACTATTTGACACAATTAAATGTAACTGAAACAAAATGTGATAAGATTGAGCTTCAATCAAAACATGAAGCATGGAATATCACTCGCTAAGTTTCGTCGATCAATTTGAGTCCAAGCGAATAAAATATCCTTCAAGAAACTCGTTTTGTTGACCAAATGACCAATGAAAACCTCAGTCCCGAAATTGGTAGTTTGAAATAGAAATTGTGACGTTTATGTCTTCTATACTAATTTTGCAAGCTGAAGCTCCGATTTTTTTTAATAAGGTATTGATAGAGTTGAACCCATTTTAACCAGAAGTTTCAAGAAAACGTTCGTTACCCTATCTAAGTGGCATTAAGTGGCTGACGCAATCCCTCAACGCTAGTTCAATGAAGTAGAAAAAATGGAACAGAGAGAGAGAGAGAGAGAGAGAGAGAGAGAGAGAGAGAAGTCATTGAATTTTGTTGAGTCATTTTTAACACACTCGCTAAACTGAAGTCACTCAAATATGAGTAAATTTAACAGGGATTGACAAGTCGACATAACATCCATCTGGTTTAAGTCGATGTCATGGATATGTCAATATTTCAATCCCTGTTACATTTACTCGTGTGTGACTAGCTCCACTTTTGGCAAAAATAAGTCAAAAATGACTCAAAACTGTGTTCAATTAATTAGGTTTTTACACAACATTGCCGCATGTCAGCTCTTTTTGGAGCTACCAGTCTAAACCGGATGTTTTCTTTTCTTCCATTTCCATTCACCTCTCATGTTTTAAGTTCTCCTATACATGGGGGACAGGACGGGGTTTAAGCAGTTTATGCATCACCTGGGATATTTGATGAAACTGTAGGTAATCTGTTATTAGAAGCGCCAATATTCGAACGTTAATCCCTCTGCTTACAACAACCTACCCATCGGAATTACATTTGAGAAACGAGCGAAAGACTCAGAAAAATTCATAGTGATGGAATAAAGTTACCAATTGTTGGGACTTATTTAAAGCATGCGGACAATATTGTATGAGTGCGATTTAGTGCATGTGTGGGAAGGTGAAATGAAATAGGCCAGTTTACTGCTAATGCTAAATTCCTCACCCCACTCCTTCGTTTTACCCAACCGCTCTTGCAAACAATCGACCATTTCGGTTACTTTTAGAGGTGGGTAATGCGCTCATGAACTGAGATTAAGAACAAGTTCACCAAGGTGAACGAGTGACCCTACGCTCTTTTGAATTGAGCGGTAGCTCACTCGCTCACCTCGCAGAAAAAACTCATATGTGAGCGGGAGCGTGAACGGGAGCTATTTCTGTTTGCAATTTGACAAGCGAGCGAGAGCGCGAACGGCAGAACCTAATATAGCTAACGAACTGTACCATGTGATAGGGGAGCTAGAGCTATTTAACTGAGCGAGAGCGCCTATTGATCTGTGACTCCCGAGCTACTGATCGACTGCTAAAGCTAGTTGTACTGAGTGAGCAAGAGCGGAAACGAGATGGAAAGGCCCATCATCTTATTAAATTTTTTCCTAAACCAGAGGAACGTTCGAAACTGCCATGAAAAGAGCGAGAGCGGAATTAAAACTCTCAAGCAGATGGAAGTTTTTCTTTCACGCTTTCGCTCAACATTGGTTTTCAATGATTCTCTGTGTATGATTAAATTAGGAAAAAATCCTCCTAAGCTCAAGCAGAATGTTCTGACGAGATATAACTCCACGTTCGAAATGTTGGAAAGATTGCTATTGATTGCTAAGATTGCAAAATTCTACTTTGGATTCGGCCCACTTCTCTGCATTTACAATTCGATTGAAATTTCGTCAGAAAAATCTGTTTCCTTACCTAATGCTCAGTACATTATGAGGGACCGTATCAAACTGCATTCAAACGATTCACTTCCTAAAAATATCGAAAAGTTTATAGATGAACTGGAAGATGGTCTCATCTAGCAGTTTGGGGAGAGAGAATCGTATGAACTGATCGCTAAAGGTTTCTTTCTCGATCCGCGGTTTAAGAAGCAAAGTTTTGGGGATTTAGGGATTTACAACGCGACGAACCAAGGTCTCGTGTACAGAATACAGATGAATATTGATACTTTATGAAAATCAACAATCGGCATCGGCATCAGATAATGATGAAAAGGTTGTGCATTCCTTTAACGCTGTAACAACTGGTTGGTGAGAAACGTAGTAGGCTAACCGCGAGACATATTTCGTGATATTTCGTAATGTTTAAAATCAAATTTTAATCGAATATTTGAACGAAAAAAACACTTTTTTCAGAAATTTCCATACGATGATCCGAATTAGCTATGTGCTAGGAAAAGAGCAAATGAACGGCTCTAAAGAAATAGCTCACTTCAATGAGCGGAACTGTTCGAAGCCGTTCTCTATAGTTAGCCATTTTGCCCACCTCGAGTTGTTATGATCACAAACTCGCTTTTAGTTTGTCATTAACCTTTGCCTAGTGTATTTCTTATTTCATTTACTCTCACGGGCATATTATACAAAGCGATTGTGACGAGAAACGTGATGCTTCGTTTTAAAACAAGCAAATGTAAGAGAAAGCAGGCTTGTCGTTACAATACCGGTGCGCTAGAGCCATGGTTAACAAAGAAGAGAGGAAACATGGGCTCTCTCAAAAGCTACAGTGATGCCATAGTTACCGCTCAACAGCGAAGCATTATTTATTGTTGGCTACTATTGGACAGCTCCGAAACATATTTTTGTATTGCATATGAGTGCCACATGATTTTTTCTCATTTTATGAGTGCCACATGATGGATCATAAGCAGCATAAGCATAGATATACTTCCAATGACTGGAAGAAACATGAAAAAGATTTTTGAAAGTGTTTTCAGATCATCTAAACATGGAATAAATTCAACTCAATGTTCAACACCACATTCTGACAACAAGCCTAGATATGAGAAGGAGCTGATGAAGACATTCCCTCAGATGCACGCAAATAAATGCAAAATACGCAGAGCCAAAATTTGAGCGAACTTCTTCAACAGGTAAGAAACGGATAGTTTTCTAGAAGAAGTATTTTAAAACTTCAAAATGACAGTAATTAATTGGCAATCAATCATAGTTCATCCATCGAATCATTACCCGATGGATAAAGTTTATTTTCGTATCACTATAATTGAAATAATTTGGAAGTTTAAGACCTATTTCCTAACAACTAAATAAATAAGTGACCCCTGATCAAGCCATTCCCTACCATAATACGTATTCTACGCCTTAAGTACTTTGTAAGGAGCTTTTTTCACGACATTATATGAGTTTGTGGAGAGTCTAGCAAATTTTCTGCATGGAATCTCTTTTCGATCAGAGCACGAGTTTAACTTAACACAACTAGGTTGATAATTCCGTTCTTTTAACGACCATCTTAAGATTCAATGCATGTTTGCCAATTTCGAAAAAAGCACTCGCTTGTTAAATCTATTCTTAAGCCAACGTTGGTGATAAATTGAGAGAACGTTGTACCTTCCTTAAAACATTGACTTCCTTCGATAGAACGCTGAAAGAATCCAAACGATTGGTAATTGGTGTTACGATAATACCATAATACGAAATTTACATTTTTTTTCCTGCCGCACCATGTATAATGTCCACATACAGGGTGTGGCAGGAAAAAATGTAAAAATTTATCAGGTGTTCCAAAAAGTATAAGCACATTAACCGAATGAAAAATTAAAAGAACGTTCAGTAATATAACAAAGATCGAATCTTGCTTGACCCTTCTCATGAGATTCTGCACAGACTTCTTTCAAATTTTCTCAAACTTTCCAATCGTACCCAATTCCTGAAAGTGCTTCCACAAAAATGACATGATCAAAGCCCAACACGTTTCTATTGGCCGTGCTTCTGGACAATTTGGCGGATCATCGCCTTCGGTACAAACTGGATCCTATTCTGTTCTAATCAAGTCAGAAGAGTACAGATCCATCGCGTTTCCGAATCAATGGTAATAGATGTCACCTTAAACATTGTTTGATGTAGATATCGGTTTTGATCGTACCAGTCATCACGAATGATTCCGATACTTAAGCGACATTTGAAAATTGACTGCACTTTTTGGCATATTGTAAAAATTAATTTGTCACGATGACGATGAAGTTTGTTAACTGAGTAACATACATTTCCCGGATGCATTTTGTTATCAAATTTTACGTACACACTAAGAAATTATGAATTTTACACGAGACATAAGTCAGGTTTGTAAAAATTCGAGGAACGTGAAGAAAGATTTCACTTAAAATTATGTCTCCTGAAACTGGCATATACGCAATTCGAGGAAAGATGTGTTTGGTTGAACTTATTTTCCCATGTGTCGGTCTCAGGGGACAGAAAATTTCATGACATTTTGGTAGTGTGTAGGTATCGTCGTCCATTATTGGGCAATCAGAATTGTGACACAGAAGCCGATCGTAGAATTTCCGAGCTATCGTTTTTACGGATGCTGTTTGTTTGGCAAGATAAGGATTTCAGACATGACGCCAAATGAGGCCAAACATCACAGCAAATATGTGATTTTGGATGAACGGTAAAAGCTGTGTTTTATGGCACTCTTCGAAGTACACTTGCTGATTAATCGTACCTGTAGCTATGAAGACTTTGCTCTTCAATCCACTACTACATTTTACTTACCACACCATATTTTTTTAAGTGAAATTTGACAAATTTTTGGCTTTATAGTAATCGTCGACGTTGCCACTTTGTAGTGCGGTAGGAAATTAAAAACAAGGTGCACTTGAAAACACTTAGAGACTTTCATGTAAAAATAGGTCTTATTATAAGCACCCAAACGAAGCACCCAAGGCATACATTTGCGTTTTCGAATTTACATGAAGGAAAAGCTGAACACCTACATTTTTTTTTGCATGACATGGTGCAAATTGCAGTTACAAGAAAAATTTTCATACATTTTTAGTATTTACATAAACAAATCTATGATTAATAATCCATTACTAGAGTGAAGAGCTGCTATTTTACTGCAAATTTAATTGATTATGTGATTGATGTGAAAGTTTGTGTTCAGAGTTGTTTACAAAAAAATCCGTATTTTTCCGAAACATTGAACTTTCTGCGTTATCTAATGTTTATGAGAATGCAAGATTCGGCAGAAAATAATGTAAATGGGTATTTCATGTAAATTTAAGGCAGATAACGCCTGAATTCAGCCTATTGTATGAAAGATTGCAAACATTGTTGCACGGCGCATGAAAGATTGCAAACAATTACGTTGTTTATTCAACGAGAGAAAATTTTACGCGCTTGTTGAAATTCATTATTTTTTTCTGTGTGATAGCAGTGCACTACCCAAGAAGCAACTTTGGTTTTATGAGGATTCTGGAGATCATGATTTAGCCTTTAAGTGTGCTTTAAAACCACAATAAAACTTGAATTGTTACTTGGGTAATACTTTGTGTATTTACTTTCTGTTCTGTGTTTTTCGATTCACAAAAAAAAGTTCATTTCTGGATCAACAATAGAAAAGGGCCCATCAACATTTGTAAACAAACACTTCTGAGCCCGTTTTCTCGGAAGCCGTTGGCTACACACGCAAACCTACAGAATCATCGTGTAGGGGAAACTTTCCTCTACATGGTGATGGTTTGGTTTGCGTGGGTGGCCTACGCTTTGCGAGGAAATAGGCTCAGAAGTGTTTGTTTACAAATGTTGATAGGTCCTTTTCTATTGTTGATTCAGATTTGAAACTATTATATGTTGTAACGTTCGTGCAATTTTGAGTGTCTCAATCCACTGAATTAAATCCGCATGACCTATTTGTCAACTCTTGATGTGACATTGCATCAGAAGACATAACTTTGCATCATATTGTATCTGCTTTCAAGAGACAACCGTAATTTTTGAATTGGCACTTATTATCACATAAAATTAAGCCATTTACGTCATTTTAGTTGATTTACGTGTCATGAAATTTGAATCTTTTACCAATTACAGCTCATGTAATTTTCATTATTTTTAAGAGTGTACACTATCAACCTTTATCAGTACTCTGTCGTACAGTTAACAGGCCCTTTGTTTTTGTACTGGTTTTCTGCTTCTTGTTCCGGTTCGGCGTTTTAATAATCTTGAAAAACTTATATCCCGATGCGTTCTTAACTTTTTGTAGGAAAGAATATGGCATTATACCTGTATAGCCGAATCGCGGAAAGAAAGGTTCAAATTCCGCTCCATTATTCTGAATGCTGCATTCAACCGCAATGTAAAGTTATCGTTTCACTTTTTGTCAGATCCTTGTATCCTATCAACCGTCAGTCGATCCCGGAAGCGTTATAGAACACTGTTCACTGTTGACAAGGAAATTCCAAGCAATTTCTGTTGACATTTTGATAAGAATTTTCAGTTTTTTTTCACGTACTTGTTGTTTCTTAGATTTTATTTCCAAAATAAAGGTTAAATGTCAAAAGAGCGAGAGTAAAATTACATTGAACTTTCGTTGCTGTATTGGTTTGAAGAAAAAATAGAGGAATAAGAAATGTGTAGTCATATCCCAAGTAACACTACCAAAACATCCAGCTTTATTGCGTTCTATTAACGTAGCCACTAGAAATCAATTCGGTTTTATTATAATACTCAGAGGGGCCAATAGGGTTTATATTTTAGTCAGGTCTATGAGAATCTAAACAGCTTCTTTGCAACGATCTTAAAACCTTGTTTCCTACAATTCCTTTTACTCTTATCAAAGTATTTATTTTGACATTATGAACTCGTAAAATGCTGTTTTGAAATGCCGTTTTAGGACTCATTCATATTATCTTATTATGGTCAGTTGAAAAAGCAG
>JASCZW010003575.1:0-28226 GCA_034211315.2 Aedes japonicus
ATGTGCCAGAATTTGAACCGCACAAACAAGTAAACAAAAGAAAGCTGACAGTCAAACGCACAGCATGCAGTGTTCAGAGCATAAAAAACCATCACAAATACATGCGTACAACGCAAATGTATGTGGATAGCTTATATTCGATACACTCCTTATATACAGCAGTAACTAGCGCTTCCGATCTAAACGGGAACAACGATTGACCATAGGGTAGAGACATCTAACAGTTTCCTTGCATTTCAGAACAGCCTGGCTATCGTGGCTGCAGAACTATGATCTCGCGCTGCGGGAGATTTCTGGGGCTCATGTTCCTCCTGGAGTAGATTGCTTACGTCTTTGTAATGTTTTGGTTTTGTTGATAATCTGCTGGGCTATTGGAGGCAGCTTCCAGAGGAATGGAAATTTTGTATGGTGATTAACCAGAAGCAGAAAAAGAAGTAGACTACTGCGTCCAGTTTCGGTACATCGCTTGTAAATATGTTGTACAACACAGGGACTAAGCGTCATTCCTTGGGATACTCCAAATGGGATACCACGTGTCTACGACATTTGACTCCGAACGATGACTTGTAAGTGACCGTTCTTCTAGAAACGACTGGAAATCCGTAGACAAGAGCTTGTTTCCACATTGAATCAAATGCCTTCCTCACGACCAGTAGGACGAGGCCTTTCAACCCGACGAGGATGGTCGGCGTGGAATCCAAATTGTTAACGAGAAAAACAGTTACCATTGTTTAGAAAGAAGTTGAGTCGAATCAGTAATGACTCGTACAAATATCTTGCTTGTGAAGAAAAACAAGCAGATGGGCCGAGAGGATCTTTTGTGGTTCTGAAATGGCTATTATGTAGGCATATCTTCACGTCGTCTTTGTCAAATTTTCACACAAAAATTCATTTGCAGCCAACCATTTTCCGATCTGGTGGTAGATCCGATAAATGCCATGTACTATTCTCATGCAACGACTTCATCTCAGAGGGGAGAGATAGGGGGGAGGGGGGAGAGGGGGGGAGAGGGGGGGTGGGGGGAGAGAGAGAGAGAGAGAGAGAGAGAGAGAGAGAGAGAGAGAGAGAGAGAGAGAGAGAGAGAGAGAGAGAGAGAGAGAGAGAGAGAGAGAGAGAGAGAGTTGATAGCATTCGTCACTTCACCGTCGATGGTGACCCACGACTCAATGTTTTGTTTGACCGTCATCCTCTCCCGGGGAAATTAGTGTCGGCTCCGCATCGTTGTTCTCGAATTGCATTGACATCACCGTACTTTTTCCAGAAAGTCTGTAATTTTTCGTTTTGACACGTCCTCGGATAAATCATGAGCCTCACCAGCCCAGCCTATCTTCCAGAGTGATCTTCTGTGGATATTTTTTTCCCGTCCATTGTGATTCCGTGTTGGTTGTCGTGTTATTCGCAAACTCATTGCGCCAGCACTAGATTAACGACTTTTACGAAGGAAACACCAAGCGCTCTGCTGTTCTGGATCCGTAGCACTTCACCTTGTTTCAGACCCAACATGGTCGCACAGAACTCGTGCACTTGCATTGTCCGGCTGCTTTGGCTCGTTCGCAAAATTAATTCGAAAAGTATTTTCCCGACGGCCCATCGCAGTGTAGTTTGGACGCACTGCGACACGGAACGGCTCAGCGAAGAACAGGGAGGAAAAAAACACAGTTGGCACTGGTACTAGCTTGTATTTGACTTCACAGCAGAAAAAAACGCGTGTGTTGTACTCGGAAGTTGAGCAGTAACTAAGGCCTTCGAATGATTTGTAGTTGCCGCGTTGCTGCGCTTCACTTCGACGTGAAGCTTCGCTTTGGAGTTCAATAGAGTCGCCACCTAGCTTCTTCCATCACTATAGTAGTGCTAAAGCAGACAACAGAGTGAAGGTCTCTACTTCCTAATCGTTGTGCTGCATTGTCCGTGTTCATGCGTGGGATCATGATTGTTGTCCAAATGTTGTTGGATCGAACGCGCTAACTTTTACTTGTATCCGGAGCCTCAGGCTCTTCGCCGAAGTACTCTATTTGGGTCAGGTCGTGTGTTGTGGTTGTAGTCTCTTCGGTGGGGGGTTGTGTTTGGTTTGTCCTAATTATACGTCGGTGGACGGCTGCGTTTTGTTTCCTGGATAGCTGGAGAGTTGTTTCTCGATCGAATTAAGGTGCTTGTCATCGCATGTGTTGGTTTTTGTTCTCTACTGGGTTTTCGTGGCTAGCGTGTTGATCCCTGTTGTTGTGTGTTATTCTTTGATGGCAATATGCTGCTTAAGTTGATTGATGATATTAGCCACGACCTCCATCTTCTCATCCTTGCGATGGCTTTCTTCGCGAAATTTTACTAGTTCATCGTGGCCTTTACTATCATGGCCACTTCAAATTCATTCATCTCTTTTTTCGACGTAAGGCTACAGTATAAAAAACAACTTATTGTAACGGCTACGAAAAGCGGTCAGCGTTAATATCTCAATCGTTCATCCAAACATTTTCAAAATGTTTGCCCTAATCGATTGGAAATATTTCTACGCGTCGATTCCAATTTTGATTTTCAACATTTAACTATTGAAAATAACGTAAATATAAAGTGATATCTTGGTTCTCTTTTTGCTTTCGATTGGAACGGTTGATAGTTTTGCTCGAGAGAGCTTTCTTGTCTACGGCATTGTAATCAATTTGCATTGTTCTTTTTTCACCAACCCGGTCGCTTTTGTGGTAGCAGATATGTGCGAGTTGAAAAATACTGTGCGGTTTACCTTCGACAATGGAGCAGATAAACCAGCCTTAGGCGAAGTTGCAAATTTCGTGAAAGGCTTGGATGCGGAGCTTGATGAAATTGAAGCTGCGTATAGGATAGCAGATGAAAAGTCCCTTCTCGTCAAGTTTAAATCTGAGCGGTCGATGTTGCACGCGCTGACTGCCAACTCGGACGAACTGATATTCGATTATGGGAATGGAAAAAAGGTCAAAGTGCACATGTCGCATGCCCAGGATCACATCTGCTATGTGCGAATATACGATCTCCCACCGGAGGTTCCCGACCAGGAGATTGTTACGGTGTTATCTAAGTATGGACGCGTAAAACGCATCGTGCGGGAGAAGTTTCAGGGGGAGCTGGGAATACCCGCCTACACTGGTGTGCGCGGCGCGTACATGGATGTGAAGCAGGAAATCCCGTCATCGCTGCATTTTGCCAGCCGGAAGGGAAATATATATTACCAAGGCAACAAGGATAAATGTTTCATCTGCAAGGAAGAGGGACACCTGATGGCTTCCTGTCCCAAGCGGAATCAGCCGAAAGTGCGTCGACAGGAAAGGGAACAGACCGGTAGACTGAAGGCAATGTATGGTTCTGCAGTAACTGGAGGTACATTCACCGTAGTATCAGATGTTGAAGGTGAGAAGCAATCGGACACGTTAGAGGTGCTGGAAGAAGAAATTGGAAGAAGAAATTGAGGAGATGAATACTCGTGATCGAGCGTTGCTACAGTTCGCCGCATTTATGTCAACGGGTATCAGCAAACATAAAGAGTCAGCTAGAATCGCAAAGGAACAAGAAAATGCAAATATTATATCACCACCTCGAAAGAAGAAGAACCATAGTTTGTTGAAAAATAGTTTCTTTTTGTGTATAACCCACAAACATAGCTTATGGCTCCGTAAAGCTCACGCGATTGAGCCGTACAAATAAATAAATTAGTTAAAAAAAAAGTGATATCTTATAATTTCGTTTTGCACAGTAAATTTACTAAATACCCAGTATTTTCCTATCACAGACTTCAAATGTAAGTAGCGAGATCTCATGATGCTGCTTTGTAAGATATATAGGGATACATCTTCGCAAAATGCTCCATTCGCTCGGCAGCCTTGAAACTGTTCAGGTGGCAATGAGTATCCTGGAGGGTGCTCTGGCGAGCAACCATTGCTCACTGATGGTAGGTAGCTATTGCTTTTGGTTAGATAACCGCTGCTAGGCTGCCATTGGTTATGCAGTCGGTTAACCAAGCCAGTAGTGAATTTGTAGCCAGCCGATTGGCGCAAGTACGAGCGAAATAGGTTTGATTTAGTTGGCAGTCTTCTTTCGGTAAAGCGGTTAAGTGGTATGAACGGTATAAACCAGCCATCACCATCGCTATTGTGAGTAGAAATGCATTAACTAGCAACATTAGCATGACCAGTAACTAGTAATTGGCAGATAATTGATTTCACTTATCTGCTATCAACTGTTGCAAATATGACGCTAGTATTGCCTTACCCAGCTGAAGAGTTTGTTTGAATTGGAAAATATATATCAAACATACCGTTCCAAATTCTTGTCAATAGGAAGCGAGTGGTGACCAAAAAAGTGTCAGCTTTCGCTTCGCCGCATTCCTTGAATTTTTAGTACAATTTCAAACACGGCTCGGAAATTTTAACGGTCTCTATATTATTCCGAAGCGCAATTATAAAGCAAGCTTATGCCAAGAGCAGTATGTCCCCTTGTAGTTTTTTCAAACGCGCTTTCTCGTGCATAACTACCTTCTGTCTGTTGTTCGCACGATTTCTTACTTCCGGGAACGTTAGATTGTTAGGAACTTTTATACGTATTACTTCGACTTCTTTTTTATGGGCTTCAAATGGTGAGTTGACAACTTCGAAGGAGGGTGCGACCGACCTCTGGTCCTCACGAGTTCCTACCTCACGCCTCCACGAGTCATATGATCACAAAAGACTGCCAGCTGAAACATGGAGACGCTGGTTGGCGTAGCCTGGGCAATGTTGTCATTTAGACAATAGCGAAGTGAGGGGGTGCGACCTGTAAATCATATCATAATTTTCCATTCTCATATCTTTCAGGTCTTCCAGGCCATCATTGTAAAAAAAAATAACATTTAAAATTCATTTCACATGGCTGTCATACATTGTTTAAGTTTTCTGGCTCATAATTGTTCATTACCATCACCATTCATCTTTATCATCATCATTACCATTTTTATCATTACTTGTGTTTTCGTGATTTATATATTAACATTAACATAATTTTATAATTCTTATCAAACAGGTTATATATACTTTTAATTAATGTGTCTTATTTGTCCAATTATTATTTTGATCCTTTCTCCTTCTCTTATGATTTAGAAGTATCTAGTGCCTTGAATACAGGAAGTTGCAACGGAATCTGTGAAAGTCTTTTGCACTTTTCATTTCCAATTTGCGAATGGGCATATTAATCTAGCATTGATTGACGCTGATGTTGCCATTTGGCTAGTGTCTGATTTTACAGTTCAATTTTTGTCATACTGTATCATAACTCACAATATCATTATATTTGGTTATATTGTTTTATTGATTTTACTCCAGATAATTTAAACATAACGTATTGTTTTGGTATGTCCATTTGTCTTTAACTAACTTTCAATCATTTCCCGTTTCAGAGCAACTCCTTACTCAGGAACAATAACTATTAGGTCAGCAAAATAAAAATGAATTGCTGTTATAAAATCAACATCAATCAGCAAATAGTGACTATGGCAAGAGTCAATTAAAAATGTATTAATGTTAGTTCTGTATAATTTCAATAGATTTAACAAACTTTTCCAGGATTTTTTGGTTTATTGCTGCTATCGCTGAAAACGAACGAAAACGTGCTAAGGCGTAGACCCACAAAACTTCTCACATTAATAATTTACAACATTTATTGCATTTCAGGTTCTATCGACGAAAGAAGATCATATATAATAGTTCCGAATGCTTGTAGTTATTTTCATTTACATAAATATATACACTATTATATAAAAAATTCATGGGAATGGGAGGGACCATCAGGGCACCCTAATGAAGCACTCTGGATGGGGAGAGTGGGAATGCAAACATTGCTAACAGTTTGTGAATAGAGGGCGGGCTCTTCTCCCCACCCATTGGGGCATCCTCATGTTAGATAGCTTGCCCTTTTGACCAATTGTTCAATCTTGTTGTTGGAAGGAGATTCTTTATATCCCTGTGGATACGTATAGGTGATGTTGCCTATCTATCCATCCAACCCCGTTTTGGCCCTTCATACAATGGCATGATTAGGATAATCAGTGGTTATTAAAGCTTGATCAAGTCTAACAGCGAGGAAAGCTCACTGCTGTCGGACTTAGTTTCCGTGCTACAATGGGTGGTAGTACATATCATACATTATACATCATACATTACTTCGACTTCTTTTTTATATCCGAATATTTTTTTCGGAAAATATTTCTGACAAGCTGTCCTTATCTTCTATACACAATATTTTGTAGCAGGAGATGACGCACTTGCTAACATTCAAATTGGGACTTGAAATAATTTCTGCATCAGCTCCATCGATAAGCTTGTCCAGTTTTATGAATTTTGGCAACTTAGCCTGGGTGTCGAGCTCGTTCTAATGATGGCAACCGTCACCTGTTATGCTCCTTCAACTTTGAAAATTTGCAAACGTTTTTTTATTTTATTTTATTGACGAAAAAGGGGGCGAGGTGCCAGGTCATCAGTTTGAGTAGAAGAACTCAAACCTTACATAATACATCAGGGAATAGTTGCATGGGCTACGGAACGTTTCTTCCCATGGGGGATTTGAATTTTGCGGGATACACTATTAGTGCACACTAAAAGTGTACAATGATATTGCATCACTCACTACCCTCAGGATTGGGGAGCGGGGGAGGGGGGATAATAGTTGGTATGTAAGGCTGTAGGGAGAAGCGTATACATCAGTCATTTGCATATATAATCTATTACCTTGTGATTAATTGTCAACGATATCTTCCAAAATACCTGTTTTGCTTGATATTACTATAATTCAGAGCTCGCTCTCTCGTTTCAACATGAGATTTTGCTTTTCTTTCGCGAGGTTGTTTTGAAATTTGTTTTGAGTTCTTCAGTAAAACTTGTTTTTGATGACAAGGTAAATCGTTCATTGTCGATCTGCACCTTAAAAGTTGCGTCTGTAGACTAGTTCACTCGTTTCGTGAAATGTTTTGTTAGAACCAGACAGGATTTTTCATTCAGTTTCGGGGGCTATGTCTTGATTTTTATTTGAAATTCTTCAACAGGACTTCCTCTTGATGACGTAGTATTTCGTCAATTGCCGAGACGCACTGTAAGAGCCCCGTTTTTTTTTCAAAACTAAGAATAAAGAAAGCAAAATCGCCTCTTGGTAGAAAGCTTTGATACAAGCATAGCATCTTACCATTTCCATTTTCATCTCATCTTTCAGCAATTCGCGCAACTTGAAAACGAAAGATCGACGCGTAACCATCGGATTTCTAACTTTTTATTTAAATTTGATGTTATTCATTTTTGGAAGCTGAAAGTAACTTAATAACAAAAGGAATACATTGATACATACATCAAATTGCTATAATTCCGAATAAAATGAATAATGGATTATGAGATGAATAATGGAACAGGTTTCCTTATATAATAATGCTTTCCAAACGTGCGCTAGGTTGTGATAATAAACTATGCAGGTTTTTCAACTGCGTTTATATGATCAAGTGCAACATTCCAACTATTCGTAAATCCTGTACTTGACCATCGATCACTATCTCAGTATAATAATGTTTGTCGATAGGAAATACTGGCGGATTTTCAGAAGCATTTTTGGGCTGCATTATCACTGATCTGGCAACACTAGTGTGCTTCTTTCCAAAATGATAAAGAACCAGACCAGGTAATTGAAGTTAAACTACCTCAAGGTTTTGCCAGAGCCCAGGGAACTTTGAAAATTTGCAAACGTTAGCATAATTTTGCGCCCCACTGTAGGCAAACACTTTTGGAGCACTCTGTAGTACGCTTCGGATGTCGATCGACCACTTTCCCGATTTTCTTAAATTTCTTTATCTTTCAAACTTTTTCGTCAACCCCCCCACAAATCACAAAAAAATACCCAAAAAGTGATCAAGTGACTACAATGGGAGGATGAACTAGCCCGAAGCTGAAAATCTCGATAACAATAAACTGACAAACAACACTCACCTATAAGCCTTGTTTTCCCGCTTGAGATGTGCCGTGTTCGTCTGCTCGTCCGAGTTCGGAATGACGCTCTTGTCGTACAGCTCGCCGTCCGGAGTCAAGTAGGTAAAATACTCCTCGTCGGTAACGTTGGACATTTTCGAATTGTTCAGCTGATCGGTCACGTTCTTGACCAGCACCGGTAGGATCACTTCCGGGCTGATGTGCGACAGTGTGGCCAACGTGTTCTCATACATAGCCGTGGCCTTGTAGCTGTTGAAGAATACCTCCTTGATGTGACCGGTGTTCATCGAGATGAAGTACTTTCCGTCCAATTCGAAGCGCTTCAGAATCGATACCCAAAGATCCGATTGTACCGAAACGACCGATGGATGATGAGCACACAGAAGCACACTTAGCGCAATGGTTTGAGCGTCTGTCATCTGAATGGATTCGATATCAGTCATAGACATGATGCTGTCGACTATGGCCTGCGCCGGAACCACTCCTTCTTCCTGTTCACCTTCGTTGAGGATTTTTGTCGACTCCACGAAGTTGGTCTGCTCTTGCAGGAGACTTTTCGCCAGGTTTATTCCATTCGGGCTGTTGACAATTCTCTTCAAAAGCGGCAAGCAATACTTGCGGACCTTCTTGTGGTGCGAATTGGTACAGTGAATGACAGTCTTAAACAGTGGATCAGAAGGTCCTTTCAAATCTTCCAGATTGTTTAGCAATATCCGTTCGCAAATTAACATCACGTAGCAGAGAGTTTCCGGTGCGGTTCCCGAGAGGAATTTTTCTCCCAGGAATATCTTCTTGTTCATGTCGAGTACAACGTTCCAAAAGTCTTTGAGCTGATCGGTGACTTTGGGATTAGTCAAAAGAATTACGCAGACCGCTCCAACTGCTTCAGCAACGGCCGGTGTTTGTGCGGGATTTTGCGCTGCCTTCTCGACAATCTTCGACAATGGTCCGGTGAAATCACTTCCAGGTGGAAGTTTTCCATTCTCCAAACAAGCCAGGAACCATTGCAGATAACTAGTTCGCAGTACTTGCGCCTTAGATTCAAGCCCCTTCTTGAACGTTTGAACGATTTTCGTGGGGATTTCACCATGGAAATTGATCGACCATAACCCGAACATCTCCAACGCATGACAAAGGACTTTTTCCTGAGTTTCAGTCTCCAAAGCTTTCACGAAAAGCTCAGTCACTGTTGGCATCAATGTTTCGACGTCATTCGGTTTAAGTTGGTTGTAGCTTAGATTACCAGCTCCCTGCGAAATAAACAATCAATTTTTTAGAACCCGATTCCTCACTAAAAACCACACTTACCTGTAGTAGATTGATTCTCAGCTCAACAACGGTTATTTTCCCTCCAGATCCGTTGAAGACGGCAAACACCTCTTTCAGAAGGGCTTCAATCGCCTTTGGAGCATTGCACTTCATGGCCACCTGTTTCAGGGATTCGACGGCTTCCTGACGAACGGTTTCGTCCTTCGATGCCAAATTGTGAACCAAAGTTTTTCCCAAGTCCATTGCAAAGTCGCTTACATCGACCGGTATTTGACTAACCATTGCTCCGACGGCTCGCAGGATCACCTCCGGTGACCGTAACATAGACCTCTGTAGGGCCGGAAGGATGGTGGCTTTGAATTCCTCTTTCGTGATGGAGCTGAGCAGGATTGAACATCCGCTAATATCGCTAGCATGGGGCTTTGTCTTTACGGTTATCAACCCTTTAACCACGTGATCCAACAACTTTACTTTGTTCTTTTCCAACAGCGAAACGTCGTCGAATTCTTCTTTCCTGTACGCCAAAATCGCTGACAAAAATAAAACCACCGCACTTGACGGTTCCATTGTGATCAACTTATCGAAGTACGCCTTCTCGAGATCTTCCTTCTTGGCAAAGAATTCTTTCAAAAAACTGTACGCCTTATCGGAAATCTTTTGAAGCCCCGAAGTTAGCGACAACTGATACAATCCGGCCTGGTTCTCCATCAATTTAGGGAATTCCTTTCGACCCACGTCAGATTCGTGGTTTCCATTCACTGCCACCAGATTCGCCCATCCCAAAGCGAGCACCGCAGCTTGAGCTCCCTTGATGGGAGGGGCCGCTGCTAGATCTTTCGTGGCCAACGCTTTCAAAACATTGTTGAAGTGTTCGTAAGCTAAGTCTGGATGCTCCTTGAGTAGAGCTATCAGCAGTTCCCGAACCAGTGCCTGCGAGGCCGGATCCTTGTATTTCGTGAGAGTTGTTCCAATCACCTTGCAAATTCCACGAACGATAGTGGCATTAATACCTGCAAGAAACGAAAAAAAACATATGAAACACAGGACCAACATTCGCCGATCACCCTTCATCCCCTATTATTTCACAACCTGTCGAATTACAATGTTTTGGGGTGTGGGGTGTCTCGATAGAGCAAAACAAAAATTGAGGTTACAATTTGTCTGAGCCTAATTTTCACTCAAAACTTTCACAAATCCGCCGGATTCCCACTCTCGTCGAAGCAATTGGCAACATTAGAGATACTAACCCGCATTAGGCAGCACGTCGATTACATTACGGAACAATTCCGGGCGTTCTTCGACACTCACGTTCAACACCCGATTCGGCAGGTCCTTCAACGCTTTTCCGAGCTGCAACGAGAAACATTTCATCAAAATTCACAGTAAACCACTTCCAAAGTGCACTTTGCAGCCTTCCAGCCCCGAAGGACACCTTTTGGTGCAAATATGCGACAAATTTACCTCAGCATCTGCCATTTTTCTCCTGCGTGATGGATTTTTCCGTTTATCTGTCGTGGATTTTCACAAGAGAGGAGTAAAACTGACAACTGGACACCGCTTTGACTGATTTATATTTTTTGCTTTTTTCTCTGTCCCCTTTGTTTATACGCTTTGACGTTCGGAACAGTTGCACCCACCGGGTGCTATGCCCAATGGGGTAAAAAAAGTGCGAATGGATGGAGTTGAACACTCTAATTGATTTCGAGGCAAACACAATTAAAATAAAGGGGTGCGATACAACAGAAGTATCAACAATCAATATGCAACTAGCGATTTGAAATTGGTTCACTGTTGTAGAACCCCTTGGTCCGAAGTACACCTTGAAGCCAGCACCTTGTTGTACATATTTGACCCTTTATTTTGATTTGCTGTGTTATTTTGACAGAATATTTGAGAGTGTGTTTGTGTGAGTTCAATATTAGGGGCGCATTATTGAGCTTGGGACCGAGCTTGGGACCGATGTGCTAGTACTGACTGAGCCAAGAAAAATATCGTATTTGTATGGTCTTAGAGTAAGTCTATGGTAGAATTGCGTTGTTTCGGAATCGAAATGATTTGCATGCGCATCGTTGGTCTGCGGCGTATTGGTGGTAGAAGTAGTAACAATGAATTTTCAGGAGTTTTCATAAGAGCCGATGTCGCAAACGTAAACAATGGCTTCTTCCGCTAATTCCTTGAAAATGCAAACTCGCTCTAGTAAATTATCACTTCTTTGTAAAATTAAGTAAAAATTGTTGCGGAAATTTACTATGTTATTGCCTTTTGCGCTGAAAATTTTACTGTTATTTCAGCGCCATCCTTCGCGCCACTTCGGTGGTTTGTTTAATCTGGTTCGCGTTTTCGGCGTACTATTCTTTGGAGCATAAAGAAGTGTATGCCGTTAACACTAACAAGATTAAATCAACAGCTGAAGTGGCGCTGAAATAACAGTAACATTTTGTTTTGTTTGAGTTAGCGTGCACACTGCTAGGCAAAATGTCAAATTAACCTTGAGCAACTGGTGAACAACAACAAATTATCCTTCCGGATGCAGCACTGAACTCGGATATGGAAACAAAATCGGACAACAATGTCACCAGCAGTGAGTTTCGGCTTGGAGTCGAACAATAAAAACGAGGGATTAAATCAAGGATTTCACTATATTTCAGCTAATAAATGCTACGTTGATACAACATTCGTCAGCGTTCCTAGACCGAACATGGAGATTCAAACCTAAATGAAGGACGGAATGGTGAATTGGGATCTTTTCGAGAAGGTGCTGGATTACACGTACGTAAAAGTTATCCAGTCGGAATCGATGTACCATCCTGTATTGTTTTCCGAAGCAGCGTGGAATGTACGGAATAATAGAGAAAGGCTGACGGAGCTGATATAGAATTATAGCGTTCCAGCTTTCTGCCTTGTTAAGAATGCTGTTTTGGCGGCATTTGCTAACGGCAGAGCCACTGCTTTGGTTGTGGATAGCAGGGCTACTCACACTTCTGCTGTTCCAGTTCATGTAAAATGAATATGCATATTCTAAATCATTGGGAAAATTCTACTTCACTTATTTTCCGTAGGAAGGATATGTTTTTAGTCAAACCTCCGTTAATTAGTTGCAAATAAACGTTCACGCTGTTAAAACGTGTTTATTATTTCTCACATACAGTCCACTGACTTTTTTCACACTGAGTTATCCGAAAAGAACATTTGGTCCCGTTCGATCCGGATGTCGAACTAGTGTTTAAAGAAGTGAATCCGTGCGCGAAAGGAGAAAATTTGATTGATTTTCGAGTGGTTGCCACCATCGAAAAAAGAAGTTGTTTTAGAGAACAAAGGAATTCGCTGAAAAAAGTAACATGGCGTTCTCGAGTGACATTGGAAGAAAACTGCGGATTCAATGAGAAACAAAAGTGAAACTGAACTGAAAAACTGACAAGTAGAAGAAAGAAGAATAAAAAAGAAAGTGGTATGCTGCTACGATCTTCAGGTGCAAAGAAGACGCTGTTCATGAGTTTGCAAGCTGCAGCGAAAGTTATTCATTCTCCTGCACTAACCGTGCGAGAGCAGAAGGATCAACAGTTGGATCGAGAATAGAAATCCCAGATGGCAGACACAGTTGAAGCACTAAGCCAATGTTGCGCCTCAGCAAAGGTGAAAGTCGAGCGGATCCGCAAAGCATTCGAAACTGCTACCCAAGACTATCGTAAGTTCAATATTCACGGATTGAACTTGTATCTAAGAACAGTAGATGCTGCGTATGCTGAATTTAAGGGTTTTCAACGCGACAAGTCGAGCTGAGTTCGAACCGAAGTTCGTCGAGTTCGAAGAGCTGTATGAATTTGTTCGTATAGCGCTGTGTGAAATGATACAAAACTATGAAGATGACCAGAAGGAAATTGCTACAGCATCACAGCAGCAGCAGATGCATGCGATGAAGTACGCCCATGCTGACGGGTATAGTAGCAGCGGTGTTAGCGTACCACCACGAATTCCGTCACTATTGCTACAACAGACACCTCTTCCGACATTCGACGGGCGGTATGAGAACTGGTTTAAGTTCAAATCATTGTTCTGTGACATTATTGACAAAAGTGTCAGTGACTCCCCTGCTACTAAGCTTCATTATTTGGAAAAGGCGCTAGTGAGCAAGGCTACATTAAACGACAACAATTACGAAGGTGCTTGGAAGATCTTGGAGGATCGTTTTGAGAACCTACCGATGGTGATTCATGGCCATATCACAGAGAACAGACGTTCATCTTCGGTCTGCTACTTGTGTAAAACTTTAAACCGACATTTCAAGTGTATGTCGTTATGCTCCTGGTAGGCGGCGCTGCAGTTGTGGAATTACTGTCATGTAAATGTTTATCAATAAAAAGCCCAGCACATAACTTGAAAAGTTTTGTTCGTTTTTCTCTGCACTTGCTTCTTAGAGGGGAGAGGAAGATCTTCACGACCTGTTGAAAAGGTTCTGGGTAGTCGATGAACAAATGGTGGACGTGGAATCTACTGCTGCGGATGATGGTTGTGAGGAACATTTTTCGAAGACACACAGCCGAATGGAAGATGGAAGATACGTGGTTATGTTACCTTTTCGTAGCAACGTCGGTGAACTCGGAGAATCTCGAAGGCAGGCAGAAAGAAGATTTGAGCTCTTGGAAAGGCGATTAGAAAAGAATACGGATATGAAGCGGATGTATAAGGAGTTTATCAACGAGTACCTAGCTTTGGGACACTGTAAGGAAGTGGATCGTGACGGTCGGGCCGACCGTTCAAAGCAGCTTGTTTGAAATTATTTTGCGATTTCGCATGTTTAGATACACGTTTACTGCTGATGTACCTAAAATGTACAGGCAGATACTCGTCAACAAGAACCAATGGTTGTATCAACGGATATTGTGGCGGGATGATAGATCCAAGCCCTTGAAGGAGCTCGAGTTAAAAACAATTACCTACGGGACTGCCACTGCACCGTTTCTAGCCACGCGATCCCTGAACTAGCTTGCAGACGATGAGAAGGACGATTTTCCAGCTGCACACGTAGAAGTGAAGAAGTCTTTCTATACTGATGATATTTTAACCGGAGCCGATTCCTTGGCAGATGCGAAAGCATTACAGAAGGACCTGATTGCGTTGTTGGAACGAAGTGGATTCAGTTTGCATGAATGGTGTGCGAATGATGCTATACTTTTGGAAGACATCCCTCAAGCGGCTCAGGAGAAGCTACTAAAGTTCGAGGATTGCGATGTAAAGGGGACGATAAAGACGCTAGGATTGTATTGGGATCCGACTGGTGATGAATTCCTATTTCGAGTCAACCCAATGAATGACACACTCAAATGGCCAACCAAGAGGCAGGTTTTATCGGAAACGGCCAAGATTTTCGACCCACTAGGCCTGCTTGTGCCGACGGTGTTACTACCGAAAATCATAATGCAGCGTTTGTGGCAAGAAAAGGTGGAGTGGGATGATCAAATTCCACAAGAACTGCTGCAAACCTGGAACCAGTTCAGATCCGAATTGTGTGACGTCAGTGCAATGAAGATTGACAGAAGAATCACGACCAACGATATGGTAAAGTGTGAACTTCACGGATTCGCAGATTTGTCTATAAAGACATATGGATGCGGCATCTACTTGCGCAACGTGAAGACAGATGGAACCGCGAATGTAAGGCTAATCTGCGGTAAATCAAGGGTAGCGCCGATGAAGGAACTCCAACGAGAAGTAAAACCAATTGCTCAATCAGCGCAAATGACTATCCCTCGATTGGAATTGTGTGCAGCGCTGCTGCTGGCACAGCAAATGAAGACGGTACGAGAAGCTTTGGATTTCAGACCAGATCAAGTAACTCTCTGGTCAGATTCAACAATCGTACTTAGCTGGCTTCAAAGGTTTAAACCCGACAGTTCCGTGTTCGTCCGCAATCATGTTTCGAAGATACACCATTCGAATCCTGGTGTAGGATGGCGACACGTGACGACTAATTCCAATCCTGCTGACGTGGTTTCCCGTGGATTATTCCCGAAGCAATTAATAGCGTGCAGTTTGTGGTGGTATGGACCAATATTTCTTTCGACGATTAACTTGTATGATAGACCAATTTCCGTTGATATCGACGTTGACAAGGAACAGGAAGACAAAGTTTTAGTCGTGACACTGGCAGCAGAAGACAAACCGGCGATGAAACCAACCTATGATGTGATCCTAGCTGGGTGTAACTTCCGGCGTCTGCAGCTTATATTCGGATACGTATCTCGCTTCATTTTCAACTGCAAGGTAAAAAAGGCTGATCGTCGGACCGAAGAAGGGTTAACCAATCTGGACCGGGAGGAAGCATTGATTAACTTGGTAGTTTGTGTGCAACGCGTGACGTTTGCGAATGAAATTGATTGCCTCCTGAAGATAAGCAAGTAAAGGGCAAACTGAAGAATTTGAATCCGATACTGGAAGAAAAGGCGTTGCGTGAACTAGAAGATTTACGCAAACTTTTCAACTCTCAAATACTTAAGGATCGACTAACTGAGTTCTGCCAAGAGCGAGGAATTGAGTGGCGCTTCAATGTTCCAAGAGCTCCACACCAAGGAGGCTTGTGGGAGGCCAATGTTAAATGCATGAAAACGCATCTTTACAAGTCTTTCTCAGAAGCTTACCTAACCTACGAAGAGTTCAACACTGTCTTGATCCAAATTGAAGCTATACTAAATTCAAGACCACTAATTCCGACTGACGATCCGTGCGATTACGACGCCTTAAGTCCGGGCCATTTTCTAATTGGTCGCGAATTAACGTCAATCGCTGAGCCTTTCTACGATGGATTGAAGGATGGAGCTTTGTCAAGGTATCAACTACTGCAAAAAAGGAAGCAATCGTTCTGGCGCCGATGGTCTAACGAATACATTACGCAGAACCTAAACTTCTGCGGAATGGATTGCTGGTTATTTTGAAGGAGGACAATGTTCCGTCGCAAGCGTGGAAACTCGGCCGGATCATCGACACTCATCCCAGACAAGACGGTGTTACACGGGTGGTCACTGTCCGCACCAGTAGCGGCACATATCGTAGACCAACAACGAAGATTGCTGTACTTCCGATCGATGACAACATCCTGTAGAAGTCAAAGAAAAAACTGAGGCCTACCCTCATCTTGGGGTGAATGTTTGTTCAAAATTAAAAGACAGCATTAAATCATTTGCAATAATAGTTTCTCTGAGCACAAAACTACTGAACGTTTTATTTTTTTGAATTCAACCTTGTATTTTCAAGTCGATACTCCGTTTGTTAGTTGCAAAATAAACGTTCACGCCAGCAAGACGTGTTTATTATTTCACATACTGTCCACTGACTTTTTTCATAATTGAGTTATCCGGAAGCGAACATACCTTATGTCATCAATCGAAACAGAAACCACCCAACTTATGCATTGCTGAAATATTGTTTTCTTTTATTTTTGTTTTCTAATACTTTTTTGTTGCGTTCTCATCTGTCTGTTAAATCAAACATGTTTTTTTTGGGCATTCTTCATTTTGTTTTCCATTTCCGCATTTTTTTTTTTTTTTTTGTGGTAGTTGTATTACATTATTTCATCTTTTGTTTTCATTTTGTTTTTACATTCAAAAATATACAACCTTGCAATAACGTACACCGAGTTTAAAGTGGTTTTTACATCATCGGTTCAAACGGATCTGCTCGTAATAGAGCTGTGTTTTTTTTATTGGCTACAATTTGCTGTTTTGTTCTGCCTTTTTCCTACAGGTTGGCTTGCACTTACTCGAGGGTGTGTGTGTTATTTTGACTATTTTTCAATCCTGTAGCTGCTCAAATTTAGTCGTACAAGTGTATAGTAACTACAATTCATCAAATTGTTTGCTTGTATGCATTGCGCACACACTCATCCACTTACCGTGACCTTAGTGCTTAGGATCAGATCGCTACAGAGTTAAGGTGAAATATCGCTTGATTTTTCTTTGTCGTATAAAAAGTTTTTCACCGATCGATGCTATATGATTTGATAACTGAGAGGGTTTTTCCTTTATCATTGTGCTCCAGCACAAGTAAGATCGGGTACACTATGAAATTCGTTGGCTACCTTTGACGTTCAGTCAATGCTGCTGTGGGTGCGATTTAGTATAAAAAGTTGCTGTTTACAGATGTAAAATGACAAACCATACATGTAGATATAGAGATTAAGCCAGAAGGGCTTTAATTTTCTAATCATTGCCTGGAAAACCTAGAACGACACGCATCCGATAAGAGATGTTAGGCGAAAAGTTACGTGGTAAACCCTGTGTGCTTAGTTTTGTTCGGTTGGTTTGTGTTAGTCAGTGTGGTTAGAGAGTTTATTTACTCCATCAGCAAGAAACAGCGACATACATCGTAAAGGAGTTGTGTTCAGTGATAGCTATGTATGTTGTGTGATTTGTGTCGCTGTTGTTATTGTTGTTGTTGTTATGGTAGTGACACCAGGAACAAATGGTTGCTAAGTGACGGTACAGATTTTGAGTCATACGTTTGATGTAAGAGGTGTCAAAATTCCGTGCCCCCGTTCTGATCAGTTGAACAATAACAATAATAACAAACTAATTATGGTCTACTGCTGCGCGGTCGAACTTGCTTCCAAGAGGGAAAATTGAGTACTTCTGAAAACATTTAATACTTACGTTGTTGTAGCGTTTATTTAAGTAATTAATTAATTAATCATTTACAAACATTATTCGATTCTGATGGTATGTAGACACTTGAGCCTGTTCTGTTTGCTGAAGTTTTTTTGTATTGGTTCGGTAAGTTTTGTGGGTGTTGTGTTGTTTTTTGTGTTCGGTATTTGCATTTGAATTCTAATGTTGCAGTTTACGTTAAAATTAATCAGACTTTCCAGGTTTTTATATCTTGTTTTCATAATCATCATTAGCATCGAATACATTGTTCGATTCTTCCTTCTTCATTAGCGGGACTATCTGTTTCGTAAATTAGCAATTTGATTTCTTTGCGCTTGTTTTTTGTTCTACTTATTATTATTATTATTTTATTAAAAAGGCTCTGCTTCTTACATTCTGCATGTGGCCAGGTTGTTTCCAAGTTAAGAATATTATTCGATGGGATGAGATCGCCGCTTACTGTCTGCCGCAGTGTTTTACTCACAGTTCAAGGCACAATTAGTTGGACCAGTGAAGTTCTTCTTAATCGTATCATATTCTGCTAAAAATATAAAAAGTACGCTAAACACGTCACAAGGTTGTTTATACAGATTTTTTTCTTTACTATAAAAAGTTTTTATCTCTATTATTTGTTTATCTTTTATACCGTATTATTTTGTGTTATTCTCATTTTTATAAACTGTACTGTATTTGTTGAACGCATAGATTATATCTCGAAACTAGTTTTCCTTACTTATTTGCATATGTTTTCTCGTAGCTCTTTTCTATCAAAGTACTGCAACAACTACTAAATTTGTATTAAATTGTATTATCACAAACACGTTTTCATATAATGTGCATATTCACGTTTACTTTTGTTGTGTTAAGGACTATAAATGCTTCTTAAGCTATTAATCGTCTGCTCTCAAGTGTGGTTTTAGTAACTAGGAATATTCCAAATGGAGTTTGAAGGAAAACAAAATCATCAGAAATCTAACTCAATGTCTATATATGTATGCGTAAAAAGAATGTCAGCCACACAAGAACGTGATTGTAGGTTTCTTAGACAGACAATGAAGCTGAGAGAAGATTTTTTGTGTGAGCCCAGAAAGCCACCCATCTCTGTTTGCTTTTTGGATATCATTGTATTGTGTATAAGTGTGAGGCAAATTGAACGTGCAAATCCACTGCTGGGTGATAGTTTGCAGAAGGTGTCATGTAGCGTGGACAGGTTGTGTTCCGTTTGTGGCATTTAGACAGCGCTTTGTTCATATATGTTTGATAAACGTTTTTGATTTGTTTTGTATTTTTTTCACTAATTTGTTACTTGAATGATGGTTGTATTTTCCCTCTCATCTAAGATAGCAATCATATTAAAGTTTTGTTTCAATTTTTTGTTTTGTTTTGTTTACTAATTTTTCATTAATTGTTATCGTCTTCACAGAAAGAACTAGTTCATAGATATAAACCTTATTATTTTTTGCTTTGTATTGATGTTTGTTTAACATTAAAAACAGCCATAAAAATCTCTTCGTGATTATTTCAGCATCGAGATATATTGTCTCTTTTTCTCCTTATTATGACAACGATATGAATAGATGCTCATTAGTCTAATAATAATTCAATAAATATAAAATATGCCTCACTAGAATTGTTGTTTTCTATTACGTTTATTGATTTGTTTGACATAATAGATATTCCCTAACTGCCAGTGCTTAACCTTCGATTACGGATGTCACATTAGTAAAATATCTTCATAATAAGTTTGTTATCGTAATATGCAATAAAATGGAGTGATATTATTTGTTCAACTATGGAGAAAGATGATACTTGATATACATGTAACACAAACATGACTATGGTCTGTCCATTGTTGGTAGCGGCTAACCGAATTTGCTGAATTTCACTGAACTACATATACATATATATATTAACCACAAAGATGTTACCATAACTGTAACAACGACGAAAAGGTACCAAGATTTTTTTCTTTATAATTACTATTATGTTTTGTTTTCTTTTTCCGTTGGCTGACGCGATTTTAAACCGCCATTGATGCCATCCATTCGTTCGTTTCAGCCCATCATAACTCCAGCAGTTATGATCAAGTTTGCTATTTCTTTCAATGAAAACGGACCGCCAATATGGGTATTTTTTAACCACGGGATCAAAGAAACGTTTCCATCCTCTATCCTCTATCCACTTTATTTCTTGGTAAAGCATGTTTACATTTTGTGGCATTTTGTAGAACGAATTGGGAAGTAAGCAAACGTATTATAAATGAACGGCAATAAAATCCGACGTTATCTTGCCAAGAAATTAAAACAACCAAAATATACCGTGTTTAGTGTTTGGTAAATTTTTTTGACCAGCAATTGACTGTGGATTGGAACAAACTTACCGGTACAAAACCAAAAGTAGTGTATCGTCAAATGATGGCGAAGGCGTTAGCCATTATTAGTAAAATCGGTGTTACGCTTTTTGCGCAATGGGCTCGCAAAAGTTGTAAAATCAAAATCATATGTGCAAAAGTAAAGCAGAGAAATTGAATGAAGGCGTTTAAAGAGGACAATGTGCCCAACCGTGATAACAAGCTGAATTTCACTCCCGAAAAGTCATGTTGAAGAGCCAGCAAAAGAAACGCCGTTGCTGAGTATTTCGGATGAAGAAAAGGTCTAAATTCCGCAAAAATGTATTTGGTCGGCAGTCGATGTGTTACAGAAAGGAAAACTTAAAGTGTCTTCCCTATCGGCACTTTCAACAAGGATATGTAATAGAAAGAATGTTTAACAAAGTTGTTGCTACTGTTTAATAAGCCACGATTCTCCAGATCTATTTGCCCTGATTTGGCCTCTTGCCACTATGCAAAATTTATCCTGAATAGTACAAGACACAAGAGTATAAATACGTGCTCAACAGACAATACACTCATCCGTCCAGAACTGCTTGATAGAAAAGGCTGGGCTCTGGTTGAGTGTACCTCTTAGAAACGACGAAGAAAGCAAATGGGATCGACGGTTTCGAGAGAAGATGGATAACCTATCTGAGCATATGAGTGGATAAGCCGTACGTAATCTGATGGCGGGTGCCCACAGGAAGCCTCAAGAATTTTGCAGAACAAGAACTAACATCTCAACTGTTTAGTACCGAAGATATAACTACAATCAATATTTAACTAGCGATTTGAAATTAGCTCATCGGTTGTAGAACCCTAGGTCCGAAGTACACCTTGTAGTTCAAACCTGCAAAATAATTTCAGGCATTTCGGTAATCTTTCGGTACTTAGGATCTTGTTGTTTTGATTCATTAATTAATTTTGACACAATATTTGAGGTGTGTTGGTGTAGTGCTTACGTTATTAGTGGCGAATCATGAGGCTTGGGACTAACTATCATCGAGCAACCAGCGGTTTGAAATTGATCATCGTTGCAGTAAACTTGGTCCAAAGTACACCTTGAAGTGCTAATTTTTACGTTATTATTTGCGCCTTGTGCTCGATTTCCGCCAGGTTATTTGACGGAAGATGAGAGTGTGTTCGTGGAGTTATAATTCTTAGGGGCGCATTATTGCTTCGGAATTGCGTGTTAGTATCGAGTCAAAAAATATTCGTTTTCTTCAGGGACTATCCACCCGCTGATATAAACAGCGGCCGCATACTCAAGAGTAAAATCGATACAGCTTGGCTCAGGAAGTACCAGTATATCGGTCCTAAAAGGTAAATGTCACCCCTTACAACATTACTCCCACGTGAATTACACTCTCAAACGTTTGCCAAAATAACACAGCGTATCAAAACAAGAAAAGCTGCTTCTAGTACCGCAGAACGTAAAGAATGAGCATTGCAAGGTATACGGGTGTGTACTTCAGGGTTCTGGCAACAGTTAAAAATTTAAATCTCTAGTTTCATTGATTGTTTATGTAATCGTTGAACTGAAATAAACTATCGGTTTTGCTGGAAAATATATTCAGATTTTTGCACACTGTCATTATTCTACACCAAAATAAAAACGCAAGTCGGTAATGCACTGCGTATGAGTTTGTTTCATTTCTCGTGCAATGCATTATTACGTGGGCACAAACGCGCTAGACATAAATTCGCTTTGAAAAATTCGATATGTGCGTGAGGTTGTGCAGTGTATTAATTATTTAGTGTAAGATTAGGAGTCCGAAATTTCAATGGTACACAAAAACGTTCACGCTTGTAATCTCGAGAATTCGAAACCATACCGAGGGTTTGAACCGTGACCGAGCGAAGGACGGCTTTTTATGCATTCTGCCATTCTGCCAAGTTGAAATACAATGTTGAAATAAATGGAATACAGCCAAACAGTTAGTTTGGAATGTTGAAGCAATCAGTGGTACAGAAATGAAGCATATGTCGCCTGCACACGCTTGCATGGTTTAGTTTATTTCAAACGCGTGGTGATCAAGATCAGAGTCCAATGACGATGTCGAAAATAAAAATAAAACACTCGACCCCGGAATTCCAACAGCGTCATGTCATGGCGGCATTCAGTGGTATTGAAAAAGTCAGCGATGCTTAAACAAAGATCCAACGGTTGCTTCAGTAATAATAATAGTACGAAGACAACAGTTAAAATATTTTGCTGTTGAGCAAACAATAATAAGTTTTATAACGGTTGAAAATACTTATATATGACTAGACGAAACAAGAAGCTTACTCAATATAAAGCAATTAAGATGTGTTAATCAGTTTATACCATAAAACGCTTTGTGGATCAAGATGGTCAAAATTACCTTTCTGAATCATGCGTATTTCTCAAGATATGACCGTACAATTGCAATTGCATTTTTTGCCACCATTTTAACTTTGGGTACAGTGTTTAAAATTTAACGTAGGACAGGCTTTATCTTTCTCTAGAGAGGCTTTTTCGATTTTTCCATCATATTTCAAGGCAAAATAATAATTTTACTTTCTAAGCGGTCTTCACTAGCAATTTCAGTATTCACAGATCCAGCTAAACAAGTGACAAAACCTCCTGACATATCATCAATGCTGGACTGTAGCTCAGACACATCTATTTAGAGATTTTCAGTTTGCAAAAAAAAGCAATTGCAGTGCATAATTCTGAATTTACAAGGTTGAGCAACGATTACGTTTCTGAAAAGAAGTACAATTAATTGATGCACTTTTCCAGCATTATAAATTTTGTCAGGTTTATTTAAACAACGGAATGCCAGCTGCTTGAAAGCTCTAATATTTCAGCAAAAATATGTTTGAACAGCTATCTTAACATATGCCATTTTTATCTACATTACACTATATAACTAAAAACATTAAATTCCAGAAGGAAGGAAATAACATGCTACAATTGATGGCTCAGGAGTCTAGCATAATTATACACACTCAGCCAAATAAACTAAAGAATTTCATAAGCTTCAACTTATGAACGATGCTTTGAAGTTTCAGGGATTTCATTTTACACGACGTTGGTCTTGTACGCCTTTAGGCTTTCCTATTCACAAGATGTATACTTGTGAATCCTAGAGGGTTTGAGCTGTTTAGTGGAATACCTGTAATTCGCGTATCTGTCAAGATAAGCAAAGGTAGTTGGAATTAAATGGAAAATACTTATTTTTCTCATTTCTGGTATACTAGTGGTTAAGTCTCTGGATCCATAACCACCAACAAACCGACACGAAACTCATTATTCACTATAGATCAAGAATCTATAACGACCGATTCAAATGTGCAGCGATCCCATCTATCAAAACCTTTAGAATCATTTTATCTAGGTCGAATAAATGTGTCCAAAATTGCTCAGACATGAACCTTCTCATCATGTTTCCAAGCGTGTTCGTGACTTCAATAAACGTTCACGTAAACACTTTTCTGAGAGGTTATTAACACTTGGGCACTGAAGAGCAAGAGAAATCAGAAAGTTGCATATGTTTTAGCCAGGGGCCTGGCAACCCTATCTAATTTACTAGCGTTTGACAGTATGCAACATATCACGAGTCTCTCAATGTTACATAGGACCTAATGCATTGTTTTGCTTGAATTGTACTCGAAAAAAATGCAGCACTTTCTTTTGGGTATAAATTTTTATTGTATGGGATTTTTGTTAAAACTAGTTTAGGGTGTAATGTTTACACGTGTACATGTTTTTTACATATGTTCATGTATGTACATCTTCACATGTTTACTCATTTCGTTACAATCTCTATAGTGGTTATCGAGATGGCTTCCTAGCAAGAAGTCCTTTGACAAAAAATTATGGAAAAAAATCGTGCAAAATCTAGGCCAGTCTACAGGTGGATCGCGAAACAGTAGGGAATCGACCATTCGACCGAGTCCCGTGTGGTAAAACCGTTCAAGGATATCCAGACGACCCAGTGGCGAGCTGGCGAATAGACCGACGCTGTGAACACGAGGATGGTGAAGGACTACTTCAAGTGCAATCCAAACCATTCGATTCGGGACGTGGCCAAGAAGGTCAATTATTCCGTCGGGTTCGTCCAACAGACAATGAAGCGGGCCGGACTTCATGTTTTCAGGGTAAAGAAGGCGCCTAATCCAACTGATAAACAGAGTGCGGAACCTGTGGTGCGAGTGGTTGGCCAAGTAGATGCTTGGCCTAGAGTTTCTGAAGAAAGAGCAGATGAAAGTGTGTGAGATAGATGACGCAAGTGCAAGGAATTGATGGATAGCGTTAAGTTAAGTTAAGTTAAGTTATATTTGCGGGCATTTAGCCTAGGAGAGGAGGTTGAATTAACCAACTTTTTAAAAATTATTCCCTGCGAGTTTCAAAAATATCCGGCTTAAGATAAATTTTTGGTGATTTTTGTCTGTTGCATTTTTTTCGAGTACAATCTTTAGACGACTCGATGAGTCCGTCGAATATTAGTACACGACACTGAAGAAGTCTGCACCCTGCCCTTCGATTCAGAAAGGGGTATGGGCGCGTTCTGCCGAGTTGATCGCCGCAGATTTTATGTGTGAATAGGCTGCCACATCAACGTTCAAAAATACCTGAACCAAATTAACAGCTTCTAATGATCACTTGAAGATGCGATGGGGGATCATCGCCCTGATATTCACAAATGTAAGACGTAGTCAAATGTTTCTTGATTTATATAAACAAACGTGATGGAATGGAGTAAACCAGTGGAAACTCATCGGGAATGATCACTCATATGCATCCGTTGAACCATTCTGAACGACCGTTGTGAGAATATGTTGCCGGTTACTAATGCTTTCTCTTCTTTTTCCTGTTCTCTTCCCTATCCTATGACCACGAGCAATACCATATGACATAGTACATAGGCCTTTGCCTAAGTCAGCTCTTCAAAAGCAGAAACACCAAGACGACATGGAGCAATAAGTAAAGAACGTTAACCCTAACCAAATTTTACTTTCAGCCAAATTTTCTAACACAAGGTAAGCAATCATATAACCACTACAAAATATACTTAATATCCATGACGTAAGATGTAACAGGGAAAGGGAGGGACCATCAGGGCACCCAAGTGAAACGATTTAGATAGGAACCATGGGACTACCTCCTTTTTATTGTTAACATTTCGCGGAACGAGGGCGGGCTCTTCGACCCCATCTATTGGGTTTATTCTGTCAATCGAGGGTTCGATTCTAGTGCTGTGAGTGTGAAATTGCTTTTGGAAGGAGATTCTCTTCCCTATATTCGAAGGGGTTCATATAAGTGTCTCTGCTTATGGACTCGCCAAAACGTTTTTGGCCCTTCATACACAAACAACTATAGATTCCACTGCTATGGAAAGTTTCCTTGTCACAATAGATGGTAGTATTTCATCATCATCATCACGACACTGAAGAAGTCTGCACATTGTAGACAAAATACGCGTATCCGTCAAGATAAGCAATAAAGGTAGTCGAGATTAAATGGAAACTACTTATCTTTCTTCTTGTTTTCAAGATAACTCCAAACACCCTGCCGAATTCACTGATTGGGATCGATGTGCTGCTACTTCCCAAGCCAAAAACTATATCCATTTTCTTCATCACTATCTAGCCCCTGGTTTAGCGGTATTTTGAAGGACCAAATGGCCAACTTCTCTAAGGATCAAGACGTTGTTCTATAACAAAATCGAACTTGAAGATTGAAAACTTCAAGTTTTAGCCGAACGATTTGTGCTTCCCCTTAGTCCGAACCTTAACCCGTTGGATTATCCGATTTGGGCGCGTTGGGGCACAAACCTGCAAAACATCTCACCCTTTTGTGAAGACCCCGAAAGACTACGTTCGACGTGTTCTTGGAAAAACGAGTAAATTTTAAAAGAAAACTGATCTCAAAAATGCCGATATTATTGCTTAAAGTAGTTGAAAATGGGATGTGAAAGAAATTGTTTGCAGCACACTGTACTGCCGTCTCTTCGAATTTTTGAAGCAGCTAATCTACATACTTTAATTCTAGACAAAATCGTCACAAGGTCGAAAGTAAACAATGATTTCAATCGTAAATTTCCTGAAAATGCCAGGTTTCTAACATCTATATCTACCCAGGTAACCAATCAGCAGTTCCAAAGCGTCTTTACGGCAACCTATCAAGCAATTAAGTCACCTTAAATGCTATATAAATGTCGCTTTAGGCTCAATATACGGCTGCTTTACTGCAATGCTATGATTAGGCTACATTAATGTTATTTTGCATTCGAAATGCTTATCACAAGCATTTAAGTAGCATTTGAAGTCCAACTTTACAACAGATAGCATTCAAGATGCTGATATAATGCTAATATAAAGCTTGTAGCACATGAAATGCAGATTTAGGGTTGATATACTGCATATGCTAATGCTTATTGGTTACCTGGGTACTACCGACAGGAAGGTAAAAACTCCCTCTGTTTCTAGTGCTATTCTGTATGTGGGAGCAAGCAGATCCCAGAAAAATGCGCTAGTTGTCATTGTTTACAAATGTTACTTTCGACCTTTGGACTATTTTGTCTAGAATTGTTTTATCGAACTTTAAGGCCCAAACGCAATGTGGACGGAAACGGCAAGTTTGACAGTTGTCGTAAATGACGTCGATATGTTCGATTGGAATCAACTAGGATCTTATCAGTTTTCTATCCGACAAGCAGATTTAGTAAGATCGGGCTTTTCCGCTGCCGTAAACGTTTCGCTCCCGTTATCACTGCGATCGAGCCTTAAATCTCAGTAAAATTGGCATTCGATATCAGCGGTACTCTGTAATACTGCTGTACACATACTATATTTTCGCGAATATGTCAACTAAACTTCAATTTCCGTTCGGTCAGCTGTGCAAATTTCAGCAAAAGATACGGAAAAAAAGCCGAGCTCAACTAAATGTGTATGAAACTATAAAAATGCTATGTGTGCGTTCTGCCACCATTTAGGAAATCAGCCAAAGCCCGGATCCACCGAGATGAAAGCGCACGTCTTACCTCTTCCAAGTTATTGAAACAAAAAGGGGCCGAATTGTGCTGTACAACTACTTCGTTACCAGTAGTGTTGTCGCCGTTGTGATGTCGACTGTCGTATGTCGAGTTGCTTATAGTTATACAAATAAGACATGCTCATATAGCATCATCGTGCATTAGGGTCATGCCACACACTATGGTCATAGACTAACTCTAAGACCAGTACTGCCGTTCTACGCATAACTGTCCCATGTTGCAAAAGTTGCATTTGAGAAAAAAGCGTTTTAAGTTTTGCGTCACTTTTGTATAGGGCTGTTAGGATTCGTAGTAAAACCCACAAATTTATGGGTGGCATTTGAAGATGTGGCTAAGGTTTGATGTAATCTGTGGTATTACAAATAATAAGATTATTTTTGTATGTAAAATACGAGGTAAAATATTCAGTGGGACTGATATGCGTAGAATTTTGCCTTGCAGCAGAAAATTCTAGGCATATCAGTCCCACTGCATGATGTATTGATGGATCGTTGGCGATAGGATTTACGTTTTCAAATACACATGCCATGTGCATTATTGTTTATGCTCTTACCATGATTCTGATTATTATTTTATCACCATTTCATCATTAAAAACACAGTTCTATCAAATGCAAATGGTGGCTTATATAGACAATTTAATGTCAATGTTTTCATGTCCAAGTCATTGTTTAAGTTTACATATAAGCCCCTTATCAATGCTGAGCGTCGAGTAGTTCCTACAAAGAATGTTGTAAACTTAAATCAATTTTGTTTTCGAAGATCTCTTAAGAAATGTCGTAGTGGGACTTTTATGCCTAGAATTTCAACATGGGACAATCTAACTTGATGTTTTTTTGATACAAACTCAGAACAAAGTATATAATGTTTTGTTTGTATCCAATAGTATAGTTAAAAAACTAAGCATATATTGAAAAAGCTGCAATTTGACCAAAAGCAACATGGGACAGTTATGCGGAGAACGGCAG
>JASCZW010003576.1:0-46968 GCA_034211315.2 Aedes japonicus
ATCCAGTACTAAAAAAAGGTACTCGACTAAAGGAGTACAACGCTGTACGTTGTATGTCTGTCCCAGGCATAAGAGCCAACCCAAAGAAAATATGCTCCTACCTGCGAGTAGGAGATGCGAAAACCATTTGGTTTGGAAGACCATTCAGTGTTCGATGTTTGTTGCGTAAGCATCTATTTTGCGAACGGTACGATTTTGAGCCGATCTAAGCAAAATGGAGTTCGGAAAGCACGACAATACCTACCTAGATGAAAATTAATATTGACTTTGATAACAGCACAGGCGAAAATGAACATCCATCGATGAATGAACAAATCCAAATAACGACATCGAAACTCAGCGGTTGCTCTGGTCAAGAGAATATTGGTCTGTCCGTTTAGGTTGTCTTCATTTTCAGCTCATTTGTGTGCAGATGAATTGATTTTTACCGGCACTGTCATGGAGAATAATGGAAGTAATGCATTACCTTTTCTATCAATTCTAGCATTTGCTTATCATCATACATGTAAAACAAATTTTTAACGACCAGGCCTGCTGTGCAGTGTTGAATATTTTATCTAGATGCCAATGTGTAATATGCAAAGTATTATAAAAAGAACCGAGACTTAAGAGAATTGATAAACTGATGAAAGCCTTTCGGAGTAACAGAGCTAAGAATATGTACATTGAATGGTTCTAAAACCTCCTGGGATGGAGTACAGGTAATTCCTCTTATTTCCGAGCTTACAGGGTGTGGCAGGTAAGAATGCGGAAATGTTTTAAGTTCAATATTGTGTTAATTTTTGAAGCTAATGGCTTATTTCTTTTGACAGTTTTTTTTAAGGTTTATTTTCAAATGCTGCATCAAAACATCGAAATAGTTTTATTGCCGAAACAACCGAAAACATATATATTCATTTTTTTCTCTTGTGTTTTGGTGCAGATCTATAACAGTGTGATTTGACTAGTTTTGTAATGAAGGTGTTCGTTCGATGCAATTGAAATCTAGATGCATTAGCCGACTAATTGATTTGTCATACATTTTTTTAAGTTTTTCAGCTAGGACATAATTGTTTACGTCTAACATCTTGTTTGCATATTTTTTTTCATAAATGTATCAACATAAGTCTTCCGTATATCTAAAAACAAACAAATGCGAGAGAGGGCCAACGTCAACAAAACTTGTCAGATATGAATCCTAGAGAGTTTGAGCTGTTTAATAAAAAACCTGTAACTAGAAATGAGAAGAAATACGCGACGAAATACGCGTATCTGTCATGATAAGTAAAGGTATTTGGAATGAAATGGAATATACTAATTTTTCTTCTCATTTCTAGTTGTTAGATATGTTTGATTAGCACCGTATTGAACGGAAAAAGACAGTTTTTGAGCTTTCCTTAAGAGAAATATATATCATACATGAATTTATCTCATATCGGATAGGGAACGGCATAAGCAGGGTTACTAAGGCTTGCTTCATTTAGAATTGGAACAAACTTTTGCTCATATTGTGGCGCTCCTGGTGGACGGATTTGAAAGTACTTGGCGCCCACTGTCGGAATTTTGTCAGCTTCACGTATGTATTTTTGGCATTCCGCAAATCGACTGTACTTTTGTAAACAATCAACATGGAAGCCGAAAGAAGGGAAACAATTGTGCACAGTTATTTGGAAAATCCATTGTGGTCTGCATCTAGGCTAGCTAAACAGCTGAAATTGCCCAGAAATACCGTATGGCGCGTTATCAAACGGTAAAAGGAAACATTGACGACGATTCGGAAGCCTCCTGCCAATCGTCGGAGTGGAACTGTCGACCGGAAACTGCGTGGTAAGATTTTGAAGACGATTAAGAGGAATCCCAATCTGTCGGACCTTGATTTGGCCAGAAAATTCGGTGCTGCCCATAGTACCGTGAGGAGAACTCGACTCCGGGAAGGAATCAAGTCGTAACGAGCTAGCAAACAGCCAAATCGGACCATAAAACAGAATAGTGTGGCCAAAATCCGTGCTCGGAAGCTAAACGACCAGGTGCTGACCAAGTTCGACGGGTGTCTTCTGATGGACGATGAAATTTATGTCATGGCTGACTTCGGGCAAATCCCAGGTCAAAAATTTTACTTGGCAACGGTCTCGGGGGATGTTCCAGCCAAATTTAAATTTGTTTTTGCCGACAAATTTGTACTGAAAATTCATGATTTGGCAGGGCATTTGCAGCTGTGGCAAAAAATGAAAGTTTTCGTTACAAATAAGACAATGACGTTGGAACTATACCAAAAAGAGTGTCTCCAAAAACGAATTTTGAATTTTGCCATTCATTCGATCCCACGACCATCCCGTAATGTTTTGGCACAGATTTTGCAAGCTGTCATTACAGCAAAGTCGTTCAAGAATGGTATGCAGGGAAAGGGGTCCAGGTTGTTCCGAAAAACCTTAACCCACCTAACTGCCCCAGTTCCGCCCCATTGAGAAATACTGGGCAATCATGAAGAGGAGACTCAAGGCAAAGGGAAAGGTTGTCATAGACATCAATCAGATGAAGACCTGGTGGAATAAGATAGCTAAAACGATGGACGAAGAAGGCGTGCGCCGCCCTAATGAGCCGTGTTACAGGAAAAATTCGAGAATTCCTTCGAAACCGTGACGAATAATTTTATCCGTATTTTTTCTTAAAAGTATGAAGAAAACGCTACATTTGTATAAAAAATATCTTGAATTCAATAATAAATAACTGAAATACAGGCAATTGTTTTTGTTCCAATTCTATCTGAAGCAAGCTTTATTTTAATCAATTGCTAGGAAAAAGGTTTAAAACTCCTACATTTTCCAAATTATTTCACTTTTAATGATACGAACATAAGCTCTGTCTATCGGGATTATGATTCGGTGTATAAGCTCTCTCTCACAGCTAGGTTTGTTTCTGAAATCACTATTTATTTCAATTTTTTGCAGTCATTAGAGGTATTTCTATGCTTTTGATTATGTTGTACATCATCTGACACTATCATATGCAATACAAAAATATGTTTGGAGCTATCCAATAGTACCCAACGATAAATAATGCTTCGCTGTAGAGCGGCAGCTTTGGCATCACTGTTGCTTCTGAAAGAGCCCATCTTTCCTCTCTTTTTTGTTAATCATGGATATAAAATATCGGTATTGTCACGTGAAGCCTGCTGTCTCTTGCATTTGTTTGTTTTTAAACGAAGCATCCCGTTTTTCGTCACAGTCACTTTGGCTAACATTTGCGTGAGAGTAAATTAAATAATAAATACACATTGCCAAACTAAAGATCAACGACAAACTAAAAGTTCGGTCGCGTCCGTTTGTCTCATAACCTGCTACTGGACAAGTTTGTGATCGTAGCAATCGGCATGTTTTGGTTGATTGTTTTCGAGAGCGGATGATCCTTCGAAACGAGGAAATTGACGTTTTCAAAAAATCGTGAATTGGCCTATTTCATTTCGCCTTCTCACACATGTTCGGATTGCGCAGCTGAAGAAAACACTTTCATGATCGGGAAGCATTCCGCATGCTTTTAATAAGTCCCTGCGAGTGGGAACTTTATTCCAAGGCTTTGATATTTTCTGAGTTCAATGCTCGTTTCTGAAGGTGACTTCCGATAGATAAAAAATAGGCAAAGGGATTAATGTCCGAATATTGGTTGTTCTAATTAGAGATAACAAACAGCTTCATGAAATATCCCAGATGATGCAAAAACTGCTAAAACCCGTCCCGTTCCCCATAATGGAACTGACTCTTATCTTCGGATCTTTACAAAAAATCCCTACTGAGCCAGTTTAGCGCAAGGAAGAATAAAAAAAAAAGTGCATCCAAAAATTTGTGTTTGATTATCATTTTCCATCGTTTTTCGAATTAATTTGAAAATACAATGCAAAACAAAGTTATTCCTGTGAAAAGGCCATTAATTTGACGAAACGAAACCCAGGTGAAATACAACCCACTTTATGCAACTTAACAATTCCAGTTCCAGGCACGATAGTTATTCCTAGTCCCATCATTACCAACGTCACTTGTAATATTCATTAAATGCACCAGAATGCTATTCCGAGTGAAGCTTTCCTCCTAACACCACCAGGTTAACCTACATTGAACATGCACTCGACTGAAAGCATGAAGTTCGTTGATTCATCTCCGCCGCCGCCGCCTATTGGTAACTGATTCCGTGGGCATGTTATTGTTGGGTTCAGGCTTTCAATTTCCTACACCTTTAGCAGTATAGGGGCTTCGTTCCCACTTTTCAACAATGTATTTTAACTTGTTCGTGTCGGACACGAAATACAACTGCATGCAAGCTTTTGAATGCATGCATGATTGCCACTCGTGAAATCAACTTTTGCCACCCAAACCATCGATTTCAATTTAACTATAATGTTTAGACTTGCTGATCCAGAATGCCACCGCAAATAGCAATTCCGTCTTCGCAAATATATGAAATAATAACAACTTCTCCATCTCTCTACTTGCAGCTCATCCTGGAAATCAACAGTGAAGTGGCATTATTTAGGGACCTTCTAATACACGTCGGCCAGTCACGGGATTGTCCGGAGCTGCGTGAAAAGATCCGGAAACTGCGGCGATCCTGCGTGGAGGCATGCAAACACACGTCCGCGCTCATACTTCCGCAAATCCGACAGTGAGTATTTTATTACATTACCTTTGCATTTCCCGTTTGCTTGCTCCCGTTTGAGGGCAGACATTACCCACCGAAGAGTGGAAATGTATGAATGTAGACCGCTAAAGTAATGAAAAGCAAATACCTAACCAACCCCACCCCCGGTCTGGTGGGTCTGGTGCATGACTTGGAAGTTTGCCGCTTGGGAGGAAAAGTCAACCAGCTGTAAGTTTCCTTTCTCTGCATCGATGGCTACAGTTAAATAGATTTCTCGCCACAGTGCACCAGGTGAAAGTCGGCCAGCCTCGAGGACCAGACTGCATGTTTAAGTTGCGGGCATTACTGGTCGGGTTGGCCTCTTGAAATGAGCCCATGTGTATCGCACGGAGGAGGACTCTGCGCTCCTTCGTGGAGTGAACTTTGAGCTGAGTAATATAATAAAAACCTTTAAGAGTTGACACAGGAAAAATCAACTTCCGGGGTTTGAGCGGTGAAACTTAAGGAATTTTCTTTTCATTTATGTTCCGTATGAAGAGGTTGGACGCCTTACATTCTGCAATTCAGTATCACAATTTTCCATTGGAAATATTAAGTTATACAATAGCCTGCCTGTTTAGAAGATAATCATTAAAGAGAAATTAAAGAAATCGAGTCGACCGTCATTTTGCTAGACAAATCAATTTTGCTATTACAGATGTCGAGATCGACGAAAATTTCGTTGGTCGACTCAATCAATCGCTTGGAAACTAGTGACTGATCTGTCGCATTTCATTTAGTCATAGATTTCATGAATTATAGAAAGAAAACTTCTTAGTAGTTGAAGCAGGAACATCCCGAAAAATTCAGGAACAAACATCCTGGAAGTTCAAAATCATATTTCCCAGAAATCAGGAGAAAACTTCCCAGAAAATCAGGACAGGACTTCTCAGAGCTTCAAGAATAAGTATAGGGAAGAGGACTTCTCAGAAGTTTGGAACATTCCAGAGGTTTTGGAGTTTTCCCAGAAGTCCAGGTAAGAAAACTTTCCTGATGCTCAGGAAGAAACTTACTACGAAGGGCACTGAAAATTCAGGAGTGAACTTCTCTAAAGTCCAGAAAAGCACTTCTCAGGAGTTCCAAAATAAAACTTCCCAAAAGTTTAGTTGGCACTTCCCCGAAATGCTAGAGAGCATTCCTGAAGCCCAGAAGAGCACATTTCAGAATGAGAATTTCTCTTAGTTCATGAGGAAACTTCTTCAAAGAAAAGAAAGAAACTGCAAAGAAGAAAAGTGAATAGTTCCTAATAGTTTCAGCAAGATATTCGTAACATTTCCGGAACAAACTTCCCGACGATCAAACGAAGAGGACTTCCTATGAATTTTTATAGAAATTCTAGGAGGACTTTCCTAAGCTTTGGTGAAATTTCCTCGAAGTTCAAAATGGGACTTATCAGATGATTGAGTAGAATAAGCTCAAGAAAAACATCCCAGAATTTCAAGAATATCTTACCAGTGACCTAAAGGGAATTTCTCAAAAATTTTAGGAAACCTCTTTGACTCTCCAGAAAATCCAAAGTTCCGAAATTTCCCAAGAGCTTACTTGAGGTACTACCCATAAGTGCTAGAGAGCTTTCTTGAAGTTCAAAATCGAACACAGATGTTCAGAATAAGGCTTCCTCGAACTTCAGGAGTGCCCAGAAGTTTAGGTAGATACTTCTAAGAAAAACAGGGTGAAACTTTCCAGAAGCATAGGGATACTTCCTGTAGATATGCACGAGTTTCTCAGAAATTCAGGAACAAACATCTTCGAAGTTTAGAAGATAAACTTCGCTAAAGATCCGACTTCTCCGAAATTCAGAAAACTTCCAACCTATTTAAAAACGCTTTTCCAGATATTCTCGAGCGAACTTTCCCAAAGTTTTAGATAAATTTCCCCCAGTTCAGAATGGGACTCACTAAAGTTTAGACAGAAGCTTAGTTCAGGAAAAAACTTATCTACTGATCCTGGAAGGTAAGGTTGGGTTGTTCTAATGTAAATCAACAAGAAAATCAAGAGCCACTGCCAAGAAGTTCCTGGGTCTCCTTGAACGATTTTACCACACGGGACTCGGTTGAATTGCCAATTTCCATCTGTTTCACGATTCACCTGTGGAATTGGCCTGGAATTTTCATGACCGCACCCATTTTGTCCAAGCTACTATCTAGCTAGAATCCATCTAGATTACCACTTAACAGATTGTGATCTAAATTCTGCCCATGTAAACATTACACCCAAAATTTCACTAATTTTTATCCATCAAATAAAAAGTTGCATTCTTTTTCGAATACAATCTTTAGTTCCTGGAATATCAGAAAAGTCATCGGATTAGATCAAGAGATAAACGTAAGAGAAATTCAGAGAACTTCAAAGAAGTTAGGATCTTCAGATAAGTCTTCGAAGTTTTAGAGAAGTCCTCGGAATGTCAGAGAAGTGCTTAGATCTTACGTAGCAATTTATAGAGAAACTCACGGATCTTAAGATTAGTTCACGAATATTCAGAAAAGTACACAAACCTTAAGAGAAGTCCTCGGAACTTCAGAGAAGTTCACGGAATCCTTAAGACGTTCACAGTAATTTAGAGGAGTTCAGGGTACTATAGTTCCTAGAATTTCAGATAAATTCTCAGACCACCAGAAACGTTCTCGGAACATCAGAAAGATTCTTGTAACTTCAAAGAAGTTCTCGTAACTCTAAAAATGTTCACAAAACATCAAAGGAAGACACGTAACTCCAGATAAGTTCACCAATTTTCAGAAGGGCTCATTTAATTTCAAAAAAATTCACGAAACTGATGTTCACGGAACCTTTACGGAACGAGTTCATGGTACGATAGAAAATTGCATGGTATTTCTGATAAATTCTCGGAACGTCAAAAATATTCTCAATATTTCATAGAAGTTGTTGGAATTTTAGAGAGAGTTCACGAAACTTGAAAGGAGTTCGAGGAACTACAGAGAAGTTCACGGATTTTTCGAGGGTTTTATGAAATTAAAATGAAGTGGAAGATGAAAGATGGAGGATGAATCATGTTTTCATTGCAAAACTTAAGATACATTTGTGATGCTTTAGAGAAGTTCACTGAACTTCACAAAATATCACATATCTTTAGAGAAGTTTAAGGAATTTCAAAGAAATCATTGAAACTTCAGAGAAGATTACGGAAAAAATCTCGAGAAATTTTCACGGAACTTACAAGAGATTCTTAGAGAATTTCACAAAAATACAGAGAAGTTCACGGATATCCATAGAAGTACACGAAAATTTAGAAAAGCCATCGAAACATCATAGAAATTCATGGAATATTAAAGAAGTTCACTGCACAATAGAGAGTTCCCAGAACGTCAGGGAAGTTCACGAAATTTCCGAGAAATCCTCCGAACTTCAGATTAATTCACAATACATTAGAGAAATCATCGGATAAAATAATGGGATAATCTTTAGAATAATTCAGGACACTTCAAAAAAGTTCACGGATCTTCAGATAAGTCTTCGGAGAAGACTTCAGAACTTGAATGTAGTTCTAAGATCTTTCGAGACAATTTTAAGAGAAACTCACGAAGCTTCACAAAAGTTCACGGATATTCAGAGAAGTACACGAAACCTTAGAGAAGTCCTTGACACTTCTAAAAAGCTCACGGAGCTCATGGTAGTTCAGAGAAGTTCACAGTGCTATAGAGAAATTCTCGATTTTTCATTTGAATTCTCAGAACTTCAGAAACGTTCTCGAAATGTCAAATAAGTTCCCAATACTTCAGAAAAGGTCACGAAACATAAAAAGAGTTCACGATACTTCAGATTAACTCACGGAATTTCAGAGGGGTTCATTTAAATTTCAAAAAAATATCACGAAACATCTCAAAGAAGTTCATGGTACAATAGACATGTTCACAGAATATCGGATAAATTCTCGAAACGCCAGAAACCTAGAAGTTCTCGGAATTTTAGAGAAGTCACGAAACTTAAACGGAGTTCAGAGTTTTATGGAATGAAAATATAGTGGAAAATGGAAGATGGAATGAAACAAAAGTTCACAAAACTTAAGAGATATTCACGATACTTTAGAGATGCTCGATGAACTTCACAGAATATCACGTAAGCTCAGAGAAGTTCACGAAACATCAAAAAAGTTCTCGGTACTACAGAGAAGTTCCCAAAACGTCAGAGTAGTTCACAAATTTTAATAGAAATCCTCGGTACATCAGAGAAGCCATCGGATAAGATTAAAAGATAAACTTTGGAGAAATTCAAGAAACTTCAAAAAAGTTCACGGAAGTTTTGGGAGTTTTAGAGAAGTCCTTGGAACATCTGGAAAGTCTCCAGAACTTCACAGAAGTCCTTATATCTAACGAGACAATTTTAGAGAAATTCACGGAACTTCAGATATGTTCATGGATATTCAGAGAAGTACACGAAACCTTAGAGAAGTTCTTGAAACTTCAGAAAAGCTCACGGTGCTTTAGAGGAGCTCATGGAACTTCAAAAAAGTTCAAAAAATATTAAAGAAGTTCATAGTAATTTAGTGCAGTTCGTGGAATTTCAGATAAATTCTGGGAACTTCAGAAACGTTCTCGAAATTTCAAAGAAGTTTTTGTTACTACAGAAAAGTTCACGAAACATCAAAAGAGTTCATGGAACTTCAGGAAGGTCACAGATTTTCATAAAGGTCTAAGGAATTTAATAATAACCATGACATTTAAAAGAAATTCACGATAAATTGGATAAATTCACAGAACTGCACAAAAGATCCCGAAATTGCAGAGAAGCTCACAGAACTTAGACAAGATTACGGAGGAAAACTCACTAAACTTCAGACAACTTATGAAAAAAATTACGAAATTTACGAGAGATTTTTGGAGAAACTAACTTCTGAAGAGTTCACGGATATAAAGAAAAGAGCACGAAACTTCAGAGAATTCGTCGAAACTTCAGAAAAGTCGTTGAAACTACAGAAAAGTTCATGGAACATGTCCTCAGTCCAAAGTCCTCAGAACTTTAGATAAGCTCACGGAACACCAGAGAAGCCATCGGCTATGATTAAGAGATAAACTTTAGAGAAATTCAAAGAACTTCAAAAAGTTCACGGATCTTCAGAGAAGTCTTCAAAGTTTTGGAGAAGTCCGTGAAACGTCAGAGAAGACTTCAGAATTTCAGTGAAATCCTTAGATCTAACGAACAAGGTGGATCAATCAAATAGAAGGCGACCTGTGGACTCTCCGCAGACAGGCTGGCGAGGTACAGCCATGGACCGATTACAACGGAGACAACTTCTGTGTACAGCAGAGGCCACACCGGCCTTGGTCTGATTGGTAAAGTAAGGTAGATCTAACGAGACAATTTTAGATAACTTCACGGAACTTCAGATAAGTTTACAGTTATTCAGAGAAGTACACAAAACCTTAGAAAAGTGCTCGAAACTTCAGAGAAGTTCATTAGACTTCAGAAAGGTCCATGGAACTTCAGAAAATTCACGGAGTCTTAAAGAAATTCACGCTGCTATAGATTACGGAGCTTCAAAAATGTTTCCGAAATTTCAAAGAAGTAACTTGTAACTTCAGAAAAGTTCACGAAACATCAAAACAGTTCACGAAATTCAGAGGAATTCACGGATTTTCAGAGGTGTTGATGGAATTTCACAAAAGTTCATGAGCATTTGGAGACATTAACGGTACTTTAGAGGAGTTGACTGAACCTTACAACTGATTTACAAATGAATTTCAAAAAAAAAATCACGGAACTTCATATATGTTCACGAAATTGCAAAGAGATTCACGAATCTTCAATAAAGTCCTCAGAACTTCAGAGAAGTTGACGATACTTCAAAGTAATTTACGAAACATCAAAAGTATTCACGGAACTTCCGAGGAGTCCTCAGGTCTTCTGATTGATTCACTGAACTTCTGAGAAGTCCTCGGAACTGAAGAGAGATCTCAAGATCATTGATATGCGGAAGGTTAGAATTTGAAATTAATTCTGACCAATTCGGTAGCAAAAAAAAGTATCATCAGAGAAACGTTCCTTGAATGGATGATACACACGTGTTCTTCAAAATAATTCCAGATCGTTGTGAAGTCTTTAAAATATATTCAAAAAACTTGACTGTTTTCCGCAATTTCTTCCAAAATCTGAGGACATCATCTTGGATTCCCAAATCGCGGCAAACATAATTTTCCTGCTATTACGCCGTTGCGATCCAGAAAGATCCATATTGAATGAGTATTTGACAGTACTTTTCACTATTTCCGCAACTTTTCTTTGATTCCAATATGGCATCTTACATCTATTTCCTCCTTTGCACGCCGTTCCCGAGCCAAAAGTATTCATTTTGCAACTAGAAATTAGAAGAAAAATTAGTATTTTCCATTTGATTCCAGCTACCTATGCTTATCTTTGACAGATACGCGTATTTCATCTAGAATGTGCAGACTTCTTCAGTGTCTCGTACTAATAAATCGACTTGAAGTCGAGTTAGTAGGAGACACTGAAGAAGTCTGCACATTGTTGACGAAATACGCGTATCTGTCAAAGATAAGCATAGGTAGCTGGAATCAAATGGAAAATACTAATTTTTCTTCTAATTTCTAGTTACAGGTATTCCACTAAACAGTTCAAACCCTTTAGGATTCATCTCAAAGAAGTTCATGGTACAATTGAGGAGTTCACAATTTCTGATAATTCCTCGAAACGCCAGAAACTTTCTCGAAATTTCCTAGAAGTTTTCGGTATTCTAGAGAAGTCACGAAGCTTCAAAATAGTTCACGGAACTTCAGAAAAGCTCCCGGTTTTTAGAGGGTTTTATGGAATAAAAATAAAGTGAAAGATGGAAGTTGGAATGAAATAAAAGTTCACAAAACTTAAGAGAAGTTCACGGTACTTTAGAGAAGCTCACTGAACTTCACAAAAAATAACGTTACTTCAGAGAAGGTCACGGAACATTGATAAAGTTCACGATAGTATAGAGAAGTTCCCAGAATGTCAGAGAAGTTTCATAGAAATTCTCGGAACTTCAGATTAATTCACAGTACATCAGAGAAGTCAGCGGATAAGATAAAGAGATAAACTTTAGAGAAATTCGGGAAACCTCAAATAAGTTCACGGATCTTCAGAAAAGTCATCGGAGTTTTAGAGAAGCCCTTGGAACTTCAGAAAAAACTTTAAAATAATAGAGCCGTCCTTAGAAAACATAACGAAAATTCAGATAAGTTCACTGATATTCAGAGAAGTACACGAAACCTTAGAGAAATCTCCGAATTTTCAGATAAGTTCATAGAGCTTTAGAACGAAGTTTATAGTACTATAGAGAAGTTCGTGGAATTTCAGATAAGTTCTCGTTACATCAGAAAAGTTCACGAGGATGTTCACGGAACTACAGAGAAGGTCACAGATTTTCAAAAAGGTCTAAGGAATTTCAAAAATAATACAATTTTTTTTAATAAATCCACGATTAATAATAAAAGTTCAATGAACTGCACGCACTATCACGAAATAACAGAGAAGTTCACGTAATTTAAGACAAGATTACAAAGGAAAATTCTCTAAACTTCATAGAACTTACGAAAAAAAAAACTCCGAACTTATGAGAGATTCTTAGACAAATTCACATAACTTCAGAGAAGTTCACGTATATTAAGAGAAGAACACGAAATTACAGAGAAGTCATCGAAACTTCAGAGAAGTTCATGGAACTTTAAAGAAGTTCATGGTATCATAGAGAAGTTCCCAAAACTCGAGAAAAATTCCCGTAATTTCAGAAAGTTCACCTCGTTGCAGAGAAATCCTTTGGATTTTCAGAAACTGTCACGTCACTGCAGAGATATTTACGAATCTTCAATAAAGTCCTCAGAAATTCAAATAAGTTCAAGAAACATCAAAGAAGCCATCGGATATAATAAAAAAATTCAAGGAACTTCAAAACAGTTCAGGGATCTTCGAATAAGTCTTAGAAGATTTGGAGAAGACTTCAGAGCTTCAGAGAAGTCCTCAGATCTAACGCGACAATTTTCGAGAAATTCACGGAACTTCAGATAAGTTCACAGATATTCAGAGAAGTACACGAAACCTAATAAAAGTCCTCGAAACTTCACAGAAGTTCACAAGACTTCAGAGCGATCCATGGAACTTCAAAGAAGTTCACGGAATCTTAAAGAAGTTCACGGTGCTATAGTTCAAGGAATTTCAGATAACTTCTTGAGACTTCAGAAAAGTTCACGAAACATCAAAAGGGTTCACGAAACTTCAGAGAAGTTTACGGATTTTCAGAGGGGTTTATGAATTTTATTTATTTAGCATATCTAGCAAAATTCACGGTTCTTAAGAGAAGTTTACTGAACTTTACAAATGATTAACAAATAAATTTCAGAAAAATTCGTGGAACTTCACGGATCTTCAATAAAGTCCTCAGAATTTCAGAGAAGTTAACAACACTTCAAAGTAATTCATGAAACTTCAAAAGAATTCACGGTACTTCCTTCTGATTGATTCATTGAACTTCAGAGAGGTCCTCGGAGCTGAGATCTTAAGAACATTGATATGCTGAAGGTCTTTGCAATAGTTTCCGACCAACCTGGTAGCAAAAAAAAATATCAGAGATACGTGACTTGAATTGATGATACACACAAGATCTTCAGAATAATTCCACATCGTCGTGAAGTCTTTAGAAAATGTTCAAAGAACTTGACAGCATTTCCCATTTTTTTCAAAATCAGAGGACACGAGGCAAACATAATTTTCCAGCCATTATACGCCGTTTCTGATCCAAACATATTCTATTGCAGGGTATTTGACAGAACCTCTCACTTTTTCCGCAACAGAAACCACCGTTTTGGATTCCAAAATGGCCTCAGACATCTGTTTTCCTCCTTTACACGTTGTTCCCGACCCGAAAATATTCATTTTTCTCGGTATTTGACAGAAATTCCCAGCTTTTCTAAAACCTAATCTTGGATTTCAAAATGGCGTCAGGCATCAACTAACGGCCTTTGGGTGGCCACCCAAAGATTGCATCCGAAGTGGCAAGATCTCGAAATACAGCTTTTACAAGAGATCCATATGTACAATAGCGCCGCGTAGTGAGCCAAATCCAGACTTAAGTCCACCAACCGGAAGATCTTGATCCACTGAACAACTTTATTCAAAACAGATACTTTCTCGAGATATTCCATGTTGGAACCAATTACAACAAACATCTTGCATGCCAGCTAGCGCCACCTACTAAGACAATTTCGTATTAATTAGACCACCACGAGGTAGTCTTTGCCCTTCTCATTACCCAAGTAAATCTTTTAGTTTTATTCCAGCCAGTACTACTCTATAGACGGTTGTAAAAACAAATTAATAAAACCTTTATAAGACCATAAAGATTTTGAAAATGTTCTAGTGAAAGATGTAATGACCAATTGAGAACCTTTACAAAACCTATTGGATACGATGAAAACAGGCCACAGTAGGTGCCACAATAAAACCAAATTAATCTAGTGGCTCACATAAAAAACGCGATAAAACTTTTTAAAGCTGGATGGTTTTGACAATGTTATGCATCTATATGATGAAAATTACAAAAATATTACACTGCCAAGTTTTATTAAATTAATTAGCTAGGTGTGCCTCCATCCATGACGTTGCTTTAACCGGATGCCACCATTAACTTTCAGACAGTGGTGCCATTTTGAAAAGTGTGAAATCATTCTACAAAAATAAGAAACACTTCAAAATTGGATAACTTTCTTATTATTAACTCAAATTAAGCACAGGTTATTTCAAAACCTTCATAAAAAAATGCCACATAGTCAAGGTACCCCCTGTTTTTCAGCTAAACTTAAAACAGCTACTTTTCTTAGCTGAAAAATGAAAAACCCATAACGAAACTTCAAGTCGATAGCCATCAAGCTAAACGATTAATACATAATAAGGGATGGTTTTGGAACATTTTCAATCATAATTGAGTATGAACGTTCGTAAATACGTATTTTTTAAACATCAGCACAGTCTAATGTCACGGCTGAAAAATATCAAACACATAAATGTCAATTCAATCAGACAGCCGTTTTAATAAATCTAGATTTTTGTTGAATCAAACAATCACCTTCATGAGTTTAGATGTCAAATCTCGCTGTTTCAGATCTACAGTATGACACATGAAAATTATAACTCTCATGTTTATGTTTTCGGCGCTACTTGGGTGACGTACGCTGGTCTACTTTCGACTACAGAACGTAAAAGCTGACTAAAAGTACATTGGTACGCCCCTCGCGTGCCGCTTGCTCGCAAACTTTGACAGCGGTTTGTTTACACATCCATAGAGAACAACTGGTGTAAGTTTGATCAAAGTAGTCGATTGCGTTCAGAAATAACGTCAAATGGAACTCAAAAAATGAAAAAAATATTGTGCACAACCACCTGGAAAATTCGGAGTGGTCCGGTTACAAGCTGGTTAAAGTGAGGAAGGTGCCGAAAACAACAGTTTGTCGAATGCTCAAAACCTACATGGAAACACCGAGTGCGGTCAGCGGACCTTCAAGGGTTTGATGTGCGTTAAAACCAACCCTGGTCTTTCGATCCTAGATGTGGCCAGAAGGCACAACGCCAACTTTCAAACGGGGCGGAATATCCTTGCCAGGGAAGGATACAAGTCGTACAAAGCCAGTAAACGGCAGAATTTTGATGACGAAACAAAAGGGCGCTACTTTGATCGATGACGAAACACGTTATACTCGATTTTAAGGAGCTTCCCGGTCAAAAGTTTTACATCGCGACTGGACCTGGTTATGGTGACCAGGAAGATTCAAGGTCATGATATGGCAAGCGGTTTGCAGTTCTGACCTAAAAACGGAACCATTCGTCACATCCTCGACGATGACTTCCCAAGTTTACATCGAAGAATGCCTGAAACAGCGTGTATTGCCGTTCATCCGCAAGTATAGGGGCAAAGTCATCTTTTAGCCCGATTTGGCCAGCCTGAACTACTCCAAGGTGGTTCTGGAGTGGTATGCTGCCAACAAGCTCGATTTTGTCCCCAAGCTAATGAATCCTCCAAATTTCCCGGACTTTCGACCAATCGAAAAATACTGGGCAGTTTCAAAGCAGCGACTTCGATGAAGCGATGGGGCAGTCAAAGACATCCAGCAACTGCGGGTAAAATGTAAGAAATGCACTGATCTTGGGTTCGTTTCCACTGTACGGGCTCCATCAAGAGGAAGGTTTGAGATTTTGTTCTAACTGGAGAAATGTAACCATACAATGCTGTAACTTTTAAATTTAAGTAAAAATACTGCTGAGCAACCATTAATGGACATTTTAAACTTATTGATTCACGGTCTTTTTGTGAGTACCAATTAACTTTTAGTTAGCCTTTACCCTGCAAACTGGTGAGTCATCATTTCTCCTGACATACTAAAAATGTCCCCGCTTTTGATCGAATCTAATCGATAACTAATGCGAGGTACGCCGACTAATCAGTCTCCGACGTAACACGACATCTAATCCGGTTCATGATGTGCTTTTTACACTTCCCCATTGGCATGTCAATTCCAAATTTGATTGCCCGCTGGGCCATTATGAAGTCATTTGGCTTTGTCATTAAAACCAACACTTTACCTTTTATCAACGGATCAGAACCACGTCGCGTGTCGGAAACGATTACTGTCTCATTTCTAGCCTCCGTTTTTTCGTGGTTGAATCCTTCCTTAATTCAAGCGATATTCACGATGAGTTATTTCCTAATGGAGAACTTCATATCTCATTAACATTCCATCGCAAATCCCGCTAACAGATCGAATCTATCAGCGCGCATTTCTCCCGTCAGCATTTTCACAAAATAACGAACCACATTTGCATAATCATGCTTACAATAGGGCGTCACCATCCGAAGGCACAACGAAAACTTTTTCCAAAACCCATGAAATTATCATCCCCGAGACGGGAAAGGATTTCCGTTTTCGCTCCTCGAATCAAAATTTATGTTCCATTGTTTTTAAGCTCTTATAACCTACCGTCGTCAGTCTTTGCCACGGACTTTGGGATTGAACTTTTGTTTTCCACCGCCGCCGCCGCCGCCGTCGTCGCTGCGTTCGTTCGGCTGTTTTCCATTTTCATTGATTGGAATTTATTGCGAGTTTCCGCTCGTTTTTTTCTTCTTCTGCGAAGTGTATCCCCGAGCCGAAATATGGCGACAGGCACATAATCCTTCCTAATGGAGGAAAAAGGATAAGCATCAGCTGCTACACCGCCGTTGACGTTCGCGTCTCGTCGTCGTCGTCATTTCAGACGCATGCAAGCCTTTCGGGCTTTGTGTGGAGGTAACAAAGCATCGAAACCCGGGAGTCTATCGAGTATAATGGCAGTTGGAAAAGATCATCAAACGTGTCACATAAATTTAAGTCAAACAGCATTGAGCCACCGAAAGGGTTCGGATGATGGCGTGCTAACGATTTGAATTTTGACTTTTGGACAGTAGGATAACAAAAACAGGGGCACAATGATTCAAAACGAGTTCAAAATACCATAGTATGGATCGTTTTTTTAATATTAGGGATTTTTTTATTGCCTGACATTGAGTTCTATATTTTAGCTTGTATTCCGTTAATTACTTTGTAATATTGCTATATTTTTGATTTAATGATATGCAACAACAATTAAAGACTATTAACTTGAGTTGATTTCACTCAATCAATTTCACACAATCGTTTATGCTTGGGCAGGTGTAATTACACAAATAATCAACAGACGATGCTGTGGACTAACATTCATCTTTAATGTATTAAAACTCTCCCCATCCAATAACTTCAATCGGGTGCCCTGATGGTCCCCCTCACATCCCGATAATATGAATTTATATGGACGAGATTCTAATGCATTCATGTAACAAGATATATTTATCTAACATCAACTGGTTCGTTACTGAAAAGCAATATTGTGCCCTAAAATGTCCTAGATTTTCATATCCTAATATGTAGTCCTATAGATCATTCGAGTTATCATATTTCAATAAAAATATAGATTTTTCACAACACATTTCAATAAAAATATATTTTTTTCTGAAAAAAAAAACAACAGATAACTATATTCTACATGATTTGTTTCCAAAAAAATTAAGACAACAATCCAGTTACAATTCAAAGATAGACACATAAGTGATCGAAGAGCTCGGTTTGATTTCTGGTATAAATGGTATAAATGGTATAAATGAAATAGCTAATGATAAGGCTTGCTCGCGACAAAATGTGGACACCACTAAATACGTATATTTCTGGAAATACTTCATCAACGCGGGTAATATTTCGCAAACTGATGAACGTTTGTCTGTTCATTGCGTAGAATCAACTTCTGGTGATACTGCAAGCTTTCAGATCGAAAATGGCGTCGAAAGAAGAGCAAGTGCGAAAAGCAATTGTGTGCGGTCGCAATGACAATCCGGATCTGTCAGTAAAAAAAATTGCAAAAAAGCTTGCTTTTCCTGCAAGCACTGTCCATAACGTTTTTAAATCTTTCGATACATTTTGACAACAGCCAGGAAGGCTGAGATCGGAATAAGTACGGATCTCAGGAACCATTAGAAGGACGCGGAGGTGGAGTAAATATTGCAGACCAGATCTTGACAACTGTTCCAAACCTTAATGATAAACAGAATGTGACGGCTCAAACTCGGGCTCGCAAGTTTCCCGTGAATATTTACGATAAAACTTAAATGCTGGAAAACTTTAAGCATCTTCCCGGAATGTCTTATTATATTGCCATGCAACGGAACGGAGAATTTCAGGACGAAGAAACAGGCTAAGTTTCTCAAAAAATATTTGGGTTGCCAGGCAATATGCAGCTGTGGTCGAGCAAGCGACACCTTCATCACTACCGGAACGGTAAACAAGTAACTTTACCGTGAAAAATGCCTAAAGAAGCGATTGTTACCATTCTTATGCAGCCATGACGCTCCCTCGCTATTATGCCCTGATTTGGCATCTTGTCACTACGCTTTGAAATGGTATAAAGCGAATGGAGTCGTATAAAGCGGTATAAAGCGAATGTTGTACCAAAAGAGGCGAATCCATCTACCTACCCGGAGTTGCGGCCTATCGAGCGGTATTGGGCTTTAAACAACAAGCTACAACTATAGAAAATTTTTGGAAATCTTGGACAAAAGCAGCACAGAAGTCTGCACAGACCCTAATGGCTGGAGTAAACTCAAAAGTCCGTAGATTCTTTATGCAGCCTGGTTAAGTAAGTGTTAATAGTTTTAAGATGACTAATAATGCACAATTAAATGAATATAAAATGCATCTTGGATTGAATTAAGAGAAAATTTGTATTATTCCAAATTTAATCTGTCCAGATTTTGTCGCGAACAAGCCTTAAGACTGATTGAGGGAGATTTTAAGACCCAGAGCTCCACGCCAGTCTCCGTTAGCTTGGATCCCAAAACCACCGAAAATCGTATTTTAACCTCATGCGATTTGCATTTTTCTTCAAAAATTGGCATCAAAAATTGAAGCTTTGATATCTTTTGAGAACCACCTAAATAACTGCCTCAGCTTGAATGTTAATTCTTTGAAAACATTTTTTTTCCTTTGACCTCTTTCTGAGTTGTAGAAAAACAACTTTGCAGAAAAAAGTGTGTCGATCCAACTTCACTGGAAAAAGTTAAAACCGTTTAAAGGCAGCATAATCTGTCAAAATAAAAACAGCAAAGTACAGTAAACCCCACGACATGCGCGGATTCTCTTGATTGTAGTTTCAAATGATGTATGAGCATTGAATTTTGTTGTTTCATCACATAATATCTCGCGATCCTTCGTATATGGGAAGTTATTTCCTTCAGCAAAGTTGTTCAGTAGATAAAGGTCTTCAGGATACCTTAAAAGTTCAGAAATATCTCAATAAGCGGCCCTACCCAAGCAACCGCAATCAATCAAATCAAATTTTACTTGAGATGAGTACTCCGAAGCTCACATTTAGTTGAAATTTAGCTCCATGGAACGTTTTTACTGAATAACAAGACACTAGACATACAGGGAGACCAGAGGGAACTGCAGAGAACTTCAGGGAAGTTCTCCAGAAAGTTTCAAAGAATTTCTGCAGAGAACTTTTGGGAAATCTTCAGAGAACTTTAGGGAAGTTCTGCAGGTTATTTCAGAGAAGTTCTGCAGAGAACTGCAGGGAAGTTATTCAAAGAATTTTAGGGAAGTTCTTCAGAAAACTTCGGGGAAGTAACGAAGAGAACTTCAGGAAAGTCCTTCAGAGAACTTAAGGGAAGTTCTGCAGAGAACTTAAGGGAAGTTCTGCATAGAACTTCGGGAAAAATTGGTAGAGAACTTAAGGGAATTTCGGCAGGTTACTCCAGGAAGATTCTGCAGGTAACTTCAGGGAGATTCTGCAGAGAGCATCTGGGAAGTTCTGCAGAGAACTTATAGAAAGTTCTGCAGAGAACCTCAGGGAAGTTCTACTATGAACTTCGGGGATGTTCTGCTATGAATTTCCGGGAAGTTCTGCAATATACTTCAGGAAAATTCTAAAAAGAACTTCAGGGAACTACAGGTAACTGCAGAGAACTTAAGGAAAGTTCTTCAGAGAACTGCAAGGAAATTCTTCAATGAACTTCAGGGATGTTCTGCTATGAATTTCAGGGAAGTTCTGCAATAAACTTCAGGAAAGTTCTAGAGAGAACTTCAGGAAAGTTCAGCGGAGAACTTAAGGGAAGCTCTGCAGAGAATTTCAGGGAAGTATGACAGAGAACTTCAGAGAAGTTTGGCAGAGAACTTCAGGGAAGTTCTGCAGAGAATATCAGAGAAGTTCTGCAGAGAACTTCAGGGAAATTTTCAGAGAACTTCAGGGAAGTTGTGCAATGAACTTCAGGAAAGTTCTGCAGAGAACTGCAGGGAAGTTCTGCAAAAAACTTCAAGTAAGTACCACAGAGACCTTCAGGGAAGTTCAAAGAATTGAGGGAAGTTTTTCAGAGAACTTAAGGGAAGTAACAAAGAGAACTTCAGGAAAGTTCTTCAGAGAACTTAAGGGATGTTCTGCAGAGAAAGACTTCAGGAAGATTCTGCAGGTAACTTCAGGGAGGTTCTGCAGAGAGCTTCAGGGAAGTTCTGCAATAAACTTAAGAAAAGTTCTATAGAGAACTTCTCTGTAGTCACCTGCAGAACTTCAGGGAAGTTTTTCAGGTAACTACAGGGAAGTTCTGTAACTAACTACTTGGATAGGGAAGATCTAAAGAGAACATTAGGGAAATTCTTCAGTGAACTTGAGGGAAGCTCTGCAAAAAGATTCAGTGAAGCTTCACAGAGAATATCAGGGAAGTTTGACAGAGAACCTCAGAAAAGTTCCACTGCGAACTTCCAGGAAATTTTGCAAAGAGCTTAAAGAAAGTTCTTCAGAGAACTTCAGGAAAGGTCTGCAATGAACTTCAGAGTAGTTCTGCAGAGAACTTCTAGGAAAGTTCGGCAGAGAACTTCAGGAAAGTTCTGCAGAGAACTTCACGAAACTTCATGGATAACTTCAAGGAAGATCTTCAGAGAATTTTAGGGAAGTTCTTCAGAGATCTTCAGGGAAGTTCTTCAAAGAACTTTTGGGAAGTAATGCAGAGAACTTCCTGGAAGTTCTTCAGAGGACTTAAGGGAAGCTCTGCAGAGAATTTCAGGGAAGTTTGACAGAGAACTTCAGAGAAGTTTGGCAGAGAACTTCAGGGAAATTCTGCAGAGAACTTCAGGGAAGTTCTGCAGAGAACTTTAGTGAAATTCTGTATGTAGCTTCAGGGAGATTGTGCAGAGAACTTCAGGGAAGTTCCGCAGAGAACTTAAAGAAAGTTCTTCAGAGATTTTCAGGGAAGTAACGTAGAGAACTTCAAAGAAGTTCTGCAGAGAATTTAAGGGAAGTTCTGCAGAGAACTTTAGGGAAGTTCTGTAAAAAACTACTGGATGTTTCTGCAGTGAACATCAAAGAAGTTCTGCAGATAACTTCATGAATAATATCAGGGAAGATCTTCAGCTTTAACGAAGTTCTTCAGAGAAATTCAATTAATTCAAAGATTTTCAGGGAAGTTCTTCAGATAAGTTAAGGGAAGCACAGCAGAGAACTTTAGGGCAGCTCCACTGTGAACTTCAGGAAGGTTCCACTAAGAGCATCAGGTAAGTTCTGCAGAGAACTTCAGGAAAGTTCTGCAATGAACTTCAGGGAAGTTCTGCAGAGAACTTCAGGAAAGTTCTGCCATGAACTTCAGGGAAGTTCTGCAGAGAACTTCCAAAAAGTTCTGCCATGAACGTCAGAGAAGTTCTGCAAAGAACTTCAGGGAATTTCTGCAAAGAACTTCAGCGAAGTTCTGCTAAGTACTTCAGCAAAGTTCTGCAAAGAACTTCAGCGAAGTTCTGCAAAGAACTTCAGGGGAGTTCAGCAGAGAACTTCAAGAAAGTTCTGCAGAGAACTTCAGAGGAGTTCTGCAGGTTACTTTAGGAAATTTCTGCAGGTAACTTCATGGAGGTTCTGCAGAGAACTTCAGGAAAGTACTGCTGAGAACTTCAGAGAAGTTTGATAGAAAACTGCCGGGAGGTTCTGCATGTAACTTCAGGGAAACTCTGCAGAGAATTTCAGGGAAATACTGAGATCGTGTGCTTGACCTTTCAAACATCAACGCTCAATTTCAACTTCTGTGCTTTTACGGACCTATCAATACTTTCTCTTCACATCTTTGATTCCAAAAGAAATTGCTGTCCTCTCCTAAGGTTGCATGTTGATAAGCAAGATATTTCCAATTTCAAGACATATTAAAATAACGTGCTTCACGCAACAACAAAAAACATGATTAGTTTCATGTCATAGATATTTGTTTTCAAAACGAAAAAATTGTTTTATTAATTATATCTGACGTTTGTATCAACGAATTTGCATAAAAATAGCTTTCTCTTTCAAAGTTGCAAAGATTCATGTCAAAAAAATGATAATTTTAAAACTCTTTTTTATTTCAATCCAAACAGAAAAGTTTTAATTTAATTGCATGACGGTTTCTGGCTGAAACTTCATTTTGGAATAAAAATAATTTGCTTCCATTTTCAACGATGCCACGGTTTCTGATTTGACTGTTTTACAAATTGTTATGAAAATTTTCACTTATAAATCCTGATCAAATTTTCGATATATCGAAAATTACATATTGCTATAGAAGAATCAAGAAAATTAATGTAGAAGTTTTGGAAATTAGTTTCAATTCTTATTTTTGAACCAAGCTATAATATTTGAAGCAAATATGTGGAACCAACAAAGTCAAGCAAGGCTTAGCTCAACGTCAATAGATATTTCCTATTAGTTGAATTCCAAATCTATTTATTCAATAAATTAAATTTAAAGTCTTTTAACTTCAGCTAGGGTCGTTCGGAATGTTCTCAAGTAACATCCGCCGGGTGCGATACGTCGTGTCACAAAATAATATGTTGCTTTCATCTAGTCTGTTTCGACATACAATCACCTGTCATGTTTTCTCCCCAAGTAGCACACAAAACATCTTTAATATTCAACACCTAGTTTTAATGTTTCATTTCAGTAAATCTGCAGTAACAAAACGCATATTTTGTTACAGCAGAGTGTATTTCACTTATGCTATATACTAGGTATTGCATTGGTGTTGCTCAAATGGTTTGCCAAGACAATTCAAAACAAACATTGGAGTTAGTCGAGACCTGTTTGCCTTTGTAAACTTGCAGTTAAGTAATCTTAATCATGACGTTGCATACTTAATATTTTCCAGTGTATGTGATGTTTATTATGAAGAAATTTTGACATCCAGTGCAACATAACAAAGAATATACAAACTTGTTCCAATGAAGCGTTCTGATACTTAAGATCTCCCAAAACACGTTTTTTGAGCCACATGCGCAACTTAATGAGAACGCAGCATAAAGTGAATAATGTTACGTTTTTGCAACGTTCAATTGCACACTACCGCAGCAGTTATGACGATTACAATATCTCCAAATGAAATGCACACTGCCGACCATGTGTTTTGATATTAATGAAAAAATAATCAATTCATAATTTGAACAAACAAACGAAGCAAACAAAGAAAATGGCTTAAAGTGTTCGTTATGCAACCTCTAAAGGCTATGATTTTCATAATAGTGGCTATGACTATTTAACTTTTAAACAAGGATAATTCAAATAGTGAGAGCCAACCATTTTAATTTTTGGCTGCCCTAACTAATTAATTTCAATAACATAGTTACCTACGTAAAGCTGAATTATATTAACTTCCCAAACAAAATATACTGTTGTGAGATTACAAGTTGTGCGTAAGAAACATAAGCTCTTATGATGAAATTTGTCAGAAGCAGATAATTTAGCATCTTCAAGAGAGGCTCTAGGAGTGGACAGTAATTTATTACTAGAACGAATATAAATGAAGACAGAGTATTGATAGTTCCGTTAAGCATAACGGCAGGTTGGAAATTGAAAGATACAAGTTGACAACGAGCGGTGGGCGTACGATGGACTAAAATTCGTCTTAAGTATGGCTACCCAAAATTGATTAAAGATGGTTAGGAGTAACACGTTAACAATTAGTAAACATCGATCGGATTCAAGCCGATGTTGACTGTTTATCACCTTACCACTACGAACTATCTTGACTAACGTTTGGGTAGCCATACTTAAGACGAATTTGAGTCCATCGTACTCAAATTTTGTTATTTAGAAATAGCGTGTAGAAACATAATCAATGATTACACAAAAAATCCGTTGACCCTATTTTAAGAACAAAATTGTTGCTGTGCTCCCAACTATAACCTAATCTATTCAACACATAGTAAAACGTTGGTATTGATAAAATTTAAAATGTATCAGCACCTGATTGTATATTTTTCAAATTGCTTATTTAAATCAAAACTTAAGCAATAATATATGTATAGAAGAGATTCTAATGTTATGGATATGGAATAATCGATATATCATAACCGAAAATAATCATAATAAAATTCTTTTAAATTTGTTGAATATAAATTTGTTGCATGCAATTTTGTATTGAGTCATGCGAATAAAGCTTAAAATGAAATGCTTAAAGTAGCAATAAAAATACAGTTTTCGTCTTTTAAAACTAACCTCCTTTAAGCTATCACACAGTTGAATTTTTCTGGCTAGTAGTTTTCATCATAAACAATTGCATTAATTATTGCAATTGATAGTAATCTAAGTTCTACACAAAAACATATTTAGAACGGTTTGATATTTTCCACATATATTAAGATAATTTCATTAAGAAACAGTTGTGTCTACCATTGGATTTTTTTTTGTGTGACCTAGACCAGAATTATGGATGATCAAATTGCGAACAATCAAGACATTGAATGCATGGAAGAGTAGGTAATACAAGGATGTTGTTTTATTATTCCTTTTGAACCTCTTAATGAAATTCCAACTCAATTGTTAAGTATAGTTAAATAAAGAAACATGGTTTAGCTTCTGAATTATTCTTATTCTTTGTTCTATTTGATATAAAAAATTTGTTGAAAGCGTATATGACATTATTGTTTTATTTGTAATGCCAATTAAATTTTTTTTCCAGTACGTTATGTATATTCTTTGAACAAATAAGCAGCTGTTAGTATGGTTTAATATTAAATTTATTGCTATTTTATAATGTGGAATTCAGTTTTTAATAATAAATAAATAAATCAGGTATACTAAAACAAAGAAAACTAACTATCAAACTAATTATGCTACTATTGCCTATATATCTATAATTTAGAGATTTCTGCATGCATTCACGTGTTAGGATTGGAATATAATCATTTTAGCCGGTAGTGTATTTGGTTTGTTCGTAGATGCCATATGTCAAAAAATTTCTATACGAAATGAGATTTTAAAATTTTACTCATTCCTCCACAGTTTGAACTTAACATGAACCTGTAACGATTGATTAATCTTCGAATGAATCATTAATCTGATTCTTCCATATGTAAACATAATTTTACACAAATGTTTCTTTTCCAAACTCAAAAACAATGCTCTATTCTCAAGGATTTATTCAAGGGTATTTATATTTTTCGTAGTAGAACAGAATTTTGATCCATAAATCTGAAAGCGTTTAAAAATTAAACTTACACCAACACGATTTTCGGATCATTTTGTTTCTCAATTTTTTCATCACGAATATTTGGTTGATTAAGATATCCTTTAAACAAAAGTTATCCTCGCATTCATTTAAACATCGGTATCATCTCAATTTCTAGCAACGCGAATTAGAATATTCGAAAGTTTTATTAAATGCTATTGCAACTCTGTAGAAACAATGTCAAGTTGCAAATAGCCTCCACCCTTGCGCTTAATGCGTTGCTGTTGTGTATGATTTTGAGGTACATAGCCAAACAAAACCATCCCTAATTTGTTTCAAGGGCGATTTTTATGCTCTATTGAAACAAATTGTGCTACTTGGGTCTTTCTTTAGCGATACAAGCTTATTACTTATTACTTACTCTCAACATAGTGTTCTAAATTCACTGCCGCAGGTATTAAGTAAGAGCTTTCGATGGCAGGCACCTTTTTTGCATTAGTATGATTGTGTGGCAAGTATACCCAATGCCCAGAGAGTCAAGAAGTTTTTCGAAAAAAAACTTAAACCAGACCGGGAATCGAACCCAGCCACCTCCAGCATGGTGTTGCTTTATAGCCGCTCCTTTACTGACTGAGCTAGTGGAGGTCACCTGTTATGTTGCTTATGCCAAAATCAATCGGCGTAGGTCGGATAGGTCGATAAGGAGCATAGAAAAGCACTTAAGTCAAACAAACAGAGCGACGAATGTGACAAAAGTTCGTTATGTAGTAGCTTTTGACACAAGGCAAGTTTGTCAAATAATATATAAGTAGCAGCAATAGGGAATTTAAATTTTAAAAAAACATCGTTTTTTCCATCTGTATCGATGATGGGCGTTCTTCCTAGCACAAACATATTTTTTATGAATTTAAACTATTGTTTCTCGGTTTTTAAACAAGAAAAATCTAATCATTTTTATTTTTACAAACCGACATGCAGTTTCACATAGTTACATTTATGCAAAGTGACACCACTTAATTTTCAGTAACGGGGGCTCCCACTATGACATAAATGTCAACTTATGTATGCTAGAAATCAATGGTTGGTTCGTTGGCTTAGGTAGTCTGCTTTTTGTAGCATGGTTCATGGTGAAATAGGGTGGTGTTGTCTTGCAATCATTATTTGTTCATAATATTTTGAAATTGTTTTATTTTTCAATAGTTTCGCTCATCAAAATTAATGAAATTATCAAATGCCGGTATATTATTAAATATATTATCGAACAATGTTATAATCCACATACCCCTTAAATACCCTATTCGCAGCAAATTATATTATGTTGTTTGTATTATTCATATTCAGGAGTAGCCAAGCTATCATTCCGTGATTTTCATTTTTTTTTTTTGCATTGTTACTTACGACCTATTGAAAATTTGTTCTTGAAATGTAGCTGTAATTTTCTGATGGAAAATTCTGATAGACAGGAAATTGTTTTGAAATAAATTCATTTTTGGCAACGGTTTTTACATTTTAATAATCATTATTCTTTGTGTGTATACGTATCGCAGACATTTTCCAAACTGGAACAAACGTCAGTTCGTCATACTCTTTTGGCAGCTTAAAAATCAACAGTTTCTGATGCCGGAGCCGCACCTTGTACTGGCCCCAACAACATAACGAAGATGTCTTTCGTACTAACCCGTTTTTAGGAATCGGGAATGCCAATAATTTATTCGAACGCGTGATATATTTTTTCCAACAAATAGTTTGCAATCCAGTTAGCTATCAAAACAGAAACGGTATCACTCGCGATTGACAAATGCAGCAGAAGCAATTCTCAAATTAGCACGTAATGTTCACCGAAGGGATTCCGTGACAGAGTCTTCCAAAAACATCGTTTAGAGTTGAGCCTTATTTTGCTAAGATACTCAATAAGAAATGTTTTGAGGAAACATCGAAAAAAATGACAGCTATCGAAACACGACCACACGCAACAAAAGCTTACTTCGATCTTTTAACGAACATTAACAAACGACAAACAGCAACAGTTCGCATTTCCCGTGAATTTTAACCTAACAGTTCTCCCCCCGATACATCTCTCCCACACTCAAGAGTCGCTTCGGCTCATCACAAATGCTTTCAAACTCCGCAGGCAATTCACCTACCACCTACCATTTGTACCGTATCACCGTTATTTTTAACGGTTCAATCTGGCCTTCACACCAGAACGTCCGGTGCCAGTGACGACGGCGGCGATGATGGTGTCGGTGTCCGTGTCGACCGTGTGCGATGACAAGCTTTTCTCCGGGGCTTCTCCCATCCGTCGAGGCTTGTATAATGATCATTATTCTGGCACGACCCACGACCCTCCCATGCTTTATGAATGGGCCTCGGTGGCAAGCTCGTGCCCGAGTTTGAGATTTCAGCACAATAGAGTTTCCATCTGTGCCATCATCATGCGCTGAAGGGGACCTCTCTCCGGCAAGTTTAATGAGAAGGGCCCTGCACCACCCACCCACGGTTGCCAACCACCCACACCATTCCACTAGGAGGGAGGACTCTTTTGTGTGTTATTTTTCTTGAGCTAGACTCCACGAGTCATTTACCTACCTATTGTGTGCGGTTGTGTGTTTGATTGACTAAGCTACGCACGATCTCTTCGCCATGATTGGAATTGAAACTGACAGTGGAGACGCATTGTCTTTCTCGTATCGAGTGGGGAAGAACAAACGCACGGAAAAGGTTTTCTACTTCCCTCAACATGTCAGCATCTTTTTCGCTACATTGCCCAAAACCCTCATTAACGTGGATCTTTATCCAGCTGACGAAGACGAAGACAAGTACCTAGCTCTTGTGTTCGTGTGCCTAGTTCCTATCCCCATTCCATATGCCACCACAGACCGCTCAACTGTACCGGGGTTAAAACAACTGAGGAACACTGTTTACATGAAAACACGCGCTCAAGTTGCTGACGTTTTTAAGTTTCACCTTTACCCTCACCCCCCGCAGTCTGTGAAAGCAACGGGAGAAAGTGCCTCTCACTTCCTGAGTATCACTTCCCAGAACAAAACAAAAAAAAAGAAGGTAAGTTCGACTTTCATCCTTCGACGGGTAGCAGCAGTCTGCTTGATAATGGCTTTCGCTCGGAACGATCCATAATACGAGACAATATCAACAACCATCAGCCCAGAGGAGTGACATTAGCCATTCAAAATGCGGGGAGGGGGTTAGATTTTTTTTAACCATGAATAGGAGGGCATGCAAACCTACTTTCTGAGTGAGTTTAGAAGACGAGAAACATTTTGTAGCGCTTCACAAAATGATGATATGGTTTCACCTTTTCGAGTGCTTGTTGAGCATTGATGTGCTGTAGAAACTAATGTTCTGGGAAAAGTCCTTAAGCTTAAGTAGGTTGTTGACGCATAATTGCGGAACGTTTACAAACCGGCAATTCAGGATTGAAAGATGTACCACAAGAAGTCATCTAGGTATCTATTCAATTGTGATGAGGGGTTGAAACGTAGTTTGCAATCCCAATTCACCTGAGTGCTATGCCAACTGATTGCAAGTACTGTCACATTATTTGTACAATGGCCAAATATTTGTCATATGCATATAGACACAAGATAGGCGCCTCATAGCTAGTCGGTAAACGCGTCTGTTTGGATTGGTAAAGAAAGCCGTCGATTGGGAACTATAGAATTGCTTCATGGAACACTAATTCGAGCGGCTGGCAAATCCCTATAGGACGTATAAAGCCAAGTACAAAAAGAAATACGCCTGGCAGAAATCAATGTTGTCTAGCTATTGTCCATATGCAAACGACAAATATTTGATATTTCTACAAATAGTGTGGTACAAGCTTTAGTATGCTAATAAGTGCAAAGCAAAAAATCGTTAAACACTGAGTTGTGTGCATAACGGTTGACAGGTGAGCTTAGTTTCACGTACCCATCTCCATATTGTAGATGTCTCTACCGTGCAGAAAACAAAAGCGCCATCCATTCTACCGTTTTTTAGCTTAGGAATACAAGTTTTCGTTATGTGTGGATTTTAAAAATACAGTGCAAGAGCAAAAGAACGAGTTTTGTAATATGTAATATTGATGTGGGCTTTCTTTCCATAAGTTTGATTTCAATTGTATCGAATATAAATCATTATCACTTGAGAATTGGAATGAGGGAAAGTAAATCAAAGCGAGTGAGAGAGAGAGGGGGGGGGGGGATTAAAATTAAAAAATGCCATTTGCTGGTCAGAAGCAATGATCGAAGCTAACGCGCATGCGCGTCAGTGCGTCTGAGTGGCTGGCATATAATCTCAGATGCACTCATCACGTGGTCTACAGAGGGAGAGCTCTGAATTTTTTTTTTCATTCATTGCGCAGTGATTGTGATTTTTCAAGTTTAATTTCTACTCGAAAGTGTTTTTTACCTGCGATTTTAATTGTATTTCATTTGTGCACGAAGTACTGAATATATTCGTGCTGTTCCACGCGAAATAGATGATGTGGAAATATTTGCCGAATAGCGGAGTGCTTCTACTTTAGAGACATAAATGCATCCTTTAGCATCACAGGTTGGCCGTCCAAATGAAGACTAAACATCAGCAACAATTTCCGGTGAGATCTCTCCGATTATAACTAAATTTGAACGATACTACTAAATACGTGCCATCGTCAAAACAATATGACTTGATGATGGAAGTTTATGCACAATACTCATTTCCATTTGATGTTTGTATTGTGTCTATGCGGGGCTGATTGTAAGTGAAAATGACCTCGGAATGGACGTGAGTAACCAGGCATTCTGAAATGGGTCACTGGAACTCAACAGAGCTATCACCTTCCAACTCCCGGGCTAAAAATGTTTGTCGTGTCGACAAAAGTTCGTTTAACTGCAAACATTTTTCTTCCATAAAAACACTGCCGGACGGTGGGCGTTGGATTGTACATACACACACAGCATCCAGCAGCAAAAAGTGACCATGAAAACAGTAAATTGAAATGTGTAAATGATAGTTTATAAAAATTTCAAGAGATTTTACAAATCTTCTCAGGATACCTCAATCTCAATCAAGATTTTGGAAAAATGCTACTATCGCTGAAAACGAACCAAAACGAACGAAAACGAGCTAAGACGCGAACCACAGAACTTTATACTTCAACACTTTGCAACATTTCTTGGATTTCAGGATCAACCGAATGAAAAACATATTTTATAGATAATGCTTGTAGTATTTTTCATTTGCTTAAATATATTCACTATTATATAAATACTAGCTGATCCCGGTGCGAGCGTTGCTACGCCTGCAACTAAATGAGTGAACATTACATAGAACTGACGCTTTTTGTTAATGAATTTTTATTTTTAGTAATAAGGAGTTCAAACTTCTATCAGAACATTCTTCTTACCCAGACAATACACAGTTTGTGGCTTAGTTACCTGGATAATTCTCAGGATTGGTTGAAGTTTGTGTTTGAATTCACCATAGAAACATTTCTTGCATTCAAAAAACCCCGCATACCATTTTTGATTCCATTTGCTTGATTAGTTCTCAAGCTATGCAGAAATTTGTGTTTCATTTGTATGCGAGCCGGAAGGGGGAAGCGGTCTTAAACAATCATTAGAACCTTCCCCAGCCCCAAAAATACCTGCATGCATATTTTCACTCCGATCGGTCAGACAGACAGTCAGAAAGAAATCCATTTTAATATAAATAAAAATCCTGTTTCCAATAACCCCCACATGCCAAATTTGATTCCATTTGCTTTATTAGTTCTCGAGTTATGCAGAAAATTGCGTTTCATTTCTATGGGACCCAGAGTGGTCTTAAACCACCAAAGGAATATGTCTCTCCTTTAAAAAATTCCACATGCCAAATTTGATTCCATTTGCTTTATTAGTTCTCGAGTTATGCAGAAGTTTGTGTTTCATTTGTTTGAGAGCTCCCCCCGCCCCTTTTAGAAGGCGGAAGAGTCTCAAAGACCATAAAAACATTTCTCTCCTTCAAAAACCTCCATATGCCAAATTTGGTTCCATTTTCTTGATTAGTTCTCGAGTTATGCATAAATTTGTGTTTCATTTGTAGAAGAGCCCCCCCCCCTTCAGAAAAAGGAGGGGTCTCAAATTAGAATTGAAATAGTATTCATCTACAAAACCTCCACCTGTCAGATTTGGTTCAATTTGCTTGATTAGTTCTCGAGTTATACAGAATTTTGAATTTCATTTGTATAGAAGCCCCCCTTTTCAGGGCGAAGAGGAATCTGAAACCATCATAGAAACCTTTCTTGCCTTTAAAACCTCACACATGCTAAATTTGGTTTCTTTTGATTGGGGTTTCAAACCACCGTAGAAACATTTCTTGCCTACAAAACCTCCACATGCCATATTTGGTTCAATTTGTTTGATTAGTTCTTGAGTTATGCAGAAAATAGTTTTTCATTTGCATGGGAGCCCCCCTTTCTAAAGGCGGGAGTGGTGTCGAACTATAATAAGATCCTTTCCCGGACCCAAAAACCCCTGCATACAAATTTGCATAGTGGTTGGGATAGTTCTCATGTTTGGTTTAAATTTGTGTTTCGTATGTATGGTAGCCCCCCTTTTTGGAGGGAGGAGGGGCTTTGAACCACCATAAAAACATTTCATGCCCTAAAAAAACGGGTCCATTCCAAATTTGGTTCCTGTTCTGGCACGGACTAGTTAGTGGACTGTAAAAGGTTTCTTTGTCCGTCCAGACGCGGGTCTTCAGAGGTCCACGACCTCTGCCTTCGATCACTGACCTTTCTTTTTAGATGGATCAACAACACGTAGGTCCGATTTAGAGATTGCGAACTCTACTCTGTCTGATAATTGATATCGAACTGACTTTATTTGGCACGAACGTATAGATATATACACCTAATGTGCGATCTTCTCGGGAAGCGAGAGATTGACGTTATCTCTTATCATGACAGTAATGATACGATCGAATCTAATCTAAAGAGGTCAAAATCAGGGGTTCTTAATTTGTATTGGACGGAACAGTTCCATTTGCTTGATTAGTTCTCGAGTTATGCAGAAATTTGGGTTCCATTTGTTTGAGAGACCCCCCCTCCCCCCTCCCTTCCTCCTCATATAAGGGAATAGTCTCAAATCACTATAGAAACATTTCCTTCAAAAACCTCCACATGCGAAATTTGGTTCCATTTCTCTTATTAGTTCTCGAGTTATGCAAGGATTTGCGTTTCATTTGAATAGGTTCCCCCCCTTTAAGACAGAGGAGGGGTCTCAAATTAACATAGAACAATTTTTTGTCTTCAAAACCCACCACATACTAAATTTCGTTCCGTTTGCTTGGTTAGTTCCCGAGTTATGCAGAATATTGTGTTTTATTTGTATGGGAGCCCCCTCTTTAAGACGGGGAGGGTTCTCAAGCTACCATAAAAACCTTTTTTGCCTTCAAAAACTCACACATGCTAAATTTGGTTTCTTTTGCTTGATTAGTTCTCGAGTTGGGTAGAAATTTGTGTTTCATTTGTATGGTACCCCGCTTTTCAGTGAAGGGAGGGGTCTTTAACCATCATAAAAAAAATCAGAACTTTGATGATTTTCTAGTATGGAAACATTTTACAAATTCCACTTTTTAACAAATTCAAGATCGTAATGTAACTGAAACTTGACAGTTACACTTCGATTCTAGCACTTAAAACATGAAGAGCTTGATGCATTATTTTTACGACTTTGGATTATAGTTGACTTGAGCCTTATTCCCACAATGGGCCCATGTTAATTTAGTGTTCAAAGTATTGTTGGTGCTTATGAGCCCTTTTTTAATAGAGATGTTTTTTTTTAAGATTTTAAAGTTTTTATTAGACATGTTTCGAATTAAATGCAATGAAATAAAACAAACACATGTGGCCAATTGGAGTAAAAAGGGCAATACTGACCAGAAACTTGGGACTCTAATAAGCGTTTTGCCTGCAAATACTTTACAATTTGGTCATATATAGTTTCCAGAATGTGAGTTTGAAATTCTGCTCAACATGACCCGGAAAACCCTATACGAAACTTTTTTTTAACAGCCCTTCAGAAATGTCAAAAAAAAAATGGTTCAATGCAGAAACGTACCCTTGTATGATATCGGAAAAGTCAACAAAATGTTCACGTCCAGATGCTTATTTTGAAATGTTATAGCATTTTTTAAATCCATTCCGGGTCATATTGACCCAGACACCTAGAGAACGTCAGAGGAAAATACTAATTTTCATAATCTTTTTCCAACATCATCGACTTTTTTCTTCTCGAGCATCTCCAACGGAGCAGAAACGTAGTGAGCAGATGCCAGATGTGGCCAAAACAAAGGAGGATCCGTATGATTTCGGTAGATGGGTAGCGTTTGCATTAAAAAAATTTCGGATGGTGATAGAAAAAAAGCTAAGACAGATAATTGTTTCTGATAAGTTTCCCATGGAAGGTAATTATTTAAGCTTACTTGCCAAAAAATTCTACGCCCTTGCGAGCGGCATTCCGGCAGTTAACCGGAACATTAGCCATGGCGGACAAAAACATGCGTGTAGGCATGTTTTTGAGTTCTTTCTTAGTTTTATTTATCAATTCTTCCTCAGTTTTCGCGACAAAGTTGTTGGAATAGATCTTAAGCTTCAGGTTGGCCTAGAAATTCTCAATGGGACGCAGCTGGAGGACGTTGGGCGAGTTCACCGGCTTGGATACCACATCGATATTCAACCGCTCCATCTTCTGCAACGATCGCTTCTAGTAGTGGGCCGCCGCAAGATCCGGCCAGAACACCGCGTCTTCGCACTTATGGTACTTCTTGATGAACGACGCAACTTCCGGCAGGCATTTCGTACTATAAACTTCCCCATTCACGGCTAGTCCGGAGCGAAAGAAGAGCGGCTTCGGCATCCCCTTCTCGCTGATTTTCAGCCACAGCAGCACCTTCTTGAGGAACTTGGTGTGTGAAATGAACTTCACCTCGGAGCTCACTTCCTTCATGGGGGAAGTAAAATACGAAGTGCCCTGCCAGTTGTTGCCATCCAGGGTGAGGTAGGTCTCGTTATCCATCACCACCGCCACGTCGCGATTCGACGATAAGATCGAAATGACCATCTTATTCAGCCGCTGCCGCTGTGTCATTGCGTGCAGCTCCGAAACGAAACCAGTGGACGCGACTTCCGTTTCCTGACTTGTATGTTCATGTTCGCCAGGTACTTTTTCAATGTGTGGCCGGTTGAACCAACCTCCCGGCCAAGCGCACGCAGCGATGTAGCCACCTTTCCCTCGGTCTTCTTCTTCAGCATCCTTTGGAGCTTCTTGTCGCTCAGAGTCGACGGGCTTTCTTTCGATGCTTGATTATTGTCTAACAGTGCCTAGATGTTGTAGATGCCGGAACGGGCGTATCCGGCGTCCACAAAGTGCCACACGATGTCCGTTTTCGACGCGGCGGGGTGCCTCGATGGTCCCTGCCATTTCCACGAAATATTTATATAATAGTGAATATATTTAAGCAAATGAAAAATACTACAAGCATTATCTATAAAATATGTTCTTGATTCGGTTGATCCTGAAATCCAAGAAATGTTGCAAAGTGTTAAAGTGTAAAGTTCTGTGGTTCGCGTTTAAGCTCGTTTTCGTTCGTTTTGGTTCGTTTTCAGCGATAGTAGCATTTCTCCAAAATCTTGATTTGAGGTATCCTGAGAAGATTTGTTAAATCTATTGAAATTTTTATAAAACTATCGTTTAAACATTTAAATTTACTGTTTTTATGGTCACTATTTGCTGCTTTTTTAATAGCATACTGCTTTTATTTTTGCATTAAATAATAAATAATCTCCTCTTCATTTTAATCCCCCTCTTTTTTTCTCTCTCTCTCTCACTCGCTTTGTTTTACTTTCCCTCATTTCAATTCTCAAATGATTATGATTTATACTCGATACAATTGGAAACTTATGGAAAGAAAGCTCACATCAATATTACATATTACAAAACTTGTTCTTTTGCTCTTGCACTGTTTTTAACATCTACACATAAGGAAAACATGTATTCCAAAGCTCAAAAGCGGTAAAATGGATGGCGCTTTTGTTTGCTGCACGGTAGAGACATCTACAATCTGTAGATGGGTACGCGAAACTAAGCTCATCTGTCAAACGTTATGAACACATCTCAGAATTTAACAATTTTATACTTTGCTTATTGGCATACTACTGCTTGTACCACACTAATTGTAGAATTATCAAATATCTGTCGTTTGCATATGGACAACAGCCAGACAGAAGTGATTTCTGCCAGGTGTATTTCTTTTTGTATTTGTCTTTATAGACCCTACGGGGATTTTCCAGCCGCTCAAATCAGTATTCCACGAAGCAATTTTTTAGTTCCTAATCGACGGCTTTCTTTACCAATCCAAAATATCATATAAGGCGTCGCAAACCCAATGACACCATCAAGTTCCAGGGCTATGATCAGCCCACAAAGACTGAACCGGGAATCGAACTCGTGACTTCCGGCTTGGAAAACAGACGCGTTTACCGACTAAAGGGTGTCCACGATGAAATTGCCACACACAAAATTGATTCGCAAAATTCGAGTTTTCATCCGATTGCCATCAAATTTTCAGGGATTGAGAAATAACTATTAAACTTCATTTTACCATTTTACTCGTATTTTATTTACAGTCCATACGCAAATGCCCGCACCTTGGCCTTAACCCCGGCCATAAGATTCTGCACAACCTGTGAATCAACCGTTTTTTGCATGTAAACCCATACTTTCTTCAGTTCCTCGACTGTCTTCACTACCTTAGGTCGTTTAAGAAGGTGCTGCTTCATAATCGCCCAGTACTTCTCGATGGGGCGGAGCTCCGGAGTGTTGGGAGGGTTGAACATTTTCGGCACGAAATTGACCTTATTGTCCGCATACCACTTCAGCACGTCCTTGGAGTAGTGGCATGAGGCCAAATCCGGCCAGAAGATTGTTGGGACGTTGTGGGCCTTCAGGAGAGGAAGCAGCCGCTTTGGAGGCACTCTTTATGTACACCTGTCCGTTCATCGTGTCCTGGGTCACGAAAGGTGCACTCCGCTTCCCGCACGTGCAGATGGCTTGCCAAACCAGGAATTTCTTCGCAAATTTGGACATCTTCTGAGTGCGGACATGCTCCGGAACGCTGAACTTATCCTTGGCCGTGAAAAACAGGTTGCCGGGGATCTGTTTGAAGTCGGCCTTCACATATGTTTCGTCGTCCATGATGCAGCATTCAACTTTCGTCAGCATGTTGAGGTACAACTTCCTGGCACGGGTTTTGGCGGACTTGTTCTGCTTCTCGTCGCGATTAGGGGCCTTTTTGTACCTTGAACGTTCGAAGCCCAGCCTTAGTTGTGGCCTTCTGGACAAAACTTCGGCTTAGATGCAGCTTCTTAGCCACATCCCGAACGGAGGCGTTCGGATTTCGGTTGAAGGCCCCAACTACGCGGTTGTGAATTTTGGTGTTGTACGGAATACTTTTTCCTTCACTTCTGGGCTTCCGATCGGTGGTCAACCGTTCCTCGAACCGCTTAATCACTCGCGACACCGTGGAATTCCGCGATTCCCAACGTTTTAGCGATGGAACGATGCGAGAGATCCTGTTCTCGTGATGAATGCGCAAGATTTTATCACGCACGAGCTGTTCTTTCGACTCCATTTCCGCGAGTTTTGATCACAGGACTTTAAAACTTGCAGGATGTAAATAATGCACTATATCCACCCAAATTTTCATTAAATTCTACCCAACGGTTAAAAAGTTAGAGCAATTTCATAGTGTGGCAATTTCATCGTGGACACCCTTTATGTTGAAAACGACAAACTAATTAAGTCCACCCAGTCTCCCAGCTAACAACTGTGTACTACAAATTCCGAACAATGTCGCAACGTGCGAGATGACGCCGACTGCTAGCTGTTTCCGGCGTCTAATTAAGTGCGGCAAACCTTGCCTTGTCGACTGGGCAGACGATGGGCGAACATCAAATGAAAATAATTTCCCAGCTCCTTCCTCGGTGCCGATGTAGGCTTGAAATATTCGAACAATTTGCATTTTACGTTGCAGGAGTTGTATTCTAATTGAGGCCGGACGCAAGTTTGCTAATTAATTTTGTTCAACCATCGTTCTGGCGAAAGTTTGTTTTTACATATTTCCTGCTGCTTGTGAGAGCGCTAGCAATTGTTCGCGGAATGAGTTCTTCGCCGTTCCCCAGATGTACGGTAATCCTGCACGGTCCCTAATCCCGGTGGGGCAATTTACATCGTTCCTCATGAATTCAAATTCTTCCCGGACCGGTAAATTGCACTCGTTTCGTGGACTTCGCTCCAGCTGGGATTTGGGATAAGTACGTCCGCTCATAAATCATTGCATTATACTGTCGTATGATTGAAATAAAAGAACATTTATTCCTCAACAATTGACTCTACTCCCAGGTTGCGAAGCATCATAACGGGTGCATTGTGACAACCAGGAGCAACCATTTAGCTGGGATGTGAATGTGTAAGACGGTGTAAGCTCAGCGAGCAGAATACAAAACATGTTTACGAAAATTGCAGTCCTGACGGATATGGTAGTCAAGATTAATAACAGTTTGGATCAAAACGACAGTGATTGAACTATGGCTGGGCTATTAATGTTTCATATTCCTTTATGACGTTGGACATCTAAAATTTGGACTCAAGATTATTTTGAAAAAAATACGCTAAAATCAAAACGAGAAATAGCAACAACTTCCTCGTCTTCCACAAAACAATCATTTGGAAGCAGGGATGCCAGATATTTTTTTCAAATATCTGTGATAAAAATTTGAAATGTCTGGGAATGTCTTTAAAAATCTGTAATTTTTTGTGTTCAACGCAAAGACGTAATAACAGAGCGAGTTATGTATTTCCCAACAAACATCGGTGTTGAATTAGAGCTTGTTCAAACAAATCTGGAGAAGCTATTCAGCTATTCTAGAAGAAACAGCTGAATAGCTTCTCCAAATTTGCTTGAACAAGCTCTAATTCAACACCGATGTTTGTTGGGTTTATATGTATAGGGAGCCCCCCTCTCAGGGAAGAGAGAGGTCTCTTACTATCATAAGAACTTTTCCCCGCCCTTAAAACCTCTCCATACTTTTTCACGCTGATCGGTTTAGTAGTATTCGAGTTTATTTTTATATATATAGATTCGGTTCATTTTATATAGATTTAAAGATTCTCTGAACTTTGGAAGCATTCTCGAAATTTTTTTGGATATATTGATAAACTTCTTGAATTTTTTTATGCTCCTCGGCTAAACTTCAGGGAAATTTTCTTTCTGGTCAAATCTTCCAAACGAGGTGAGACGGAAAGTTAGCAATTGTTATTCCTGCATGAGTCTCTGCCCTCAAAGTATAATGTGAACGGTTGGGCAGATTGTGTGTACCATATTTTAATATGGTGTCATCATCACTCAGAATCATCAATATCATTATGGTCATATGAACGATTTATGAATAAATTGCTTCTTCGGTTAGTCAGTAATTATCTCTTGAATTTCAGGGAAACTCTCTCTTGATTTTCTGCAAGCCTCTTTGCTAAAGTTTTGGGAAATTTGCTCCTGAACTTCAGGCAAAATTCCTCGTGAACTTCTTGGCAGTCACTCCTTATTTTCCACAAAATACACATTTAAGAACCCAACCTTACCTTCCAGAAACATTTGGTAAGTTTTTTCCTGAACATAGTTACTTTCTGATAAGTCCCACCCTGAACTACGAGGAAAGTTTCTACAAAATTTGAGAAAGTGCTGTCCAGAATTTCTTGGAAAATCTTTTTAAGTTGTTAGAAGCTTCTGCCTGAACTTCTGATAAGTTCTTTTCCGAACTGCCGAAACAATCTCTTCTGAACTTCAGGTAAGTATTATCGTGAACTTCAGGGAAGTTTGTTCCTGAATTTCTGAGAAATTCCTGCTTAAACCTCTAGAAAGTTCCTCATATACTTCTGGAAAATTTCTTCCTGATTTTATCAAAAGTATCTACGCTAACTTCTGGAATTTCATGAACTTCGAGAAGTTCTCATTTTGACATGCTAGAATGTTCGATTCGGTACTTCAGGGAAGTTCTCCAGTACTCGGTAGTTCCAACAAAACTTTTGGTCTCTTCGCAACTTCTGAGAAGTCCTCTTGTGAACTTCTGAGGAGTTCTTTACTATTTTTTTTTTTGAAAAATTCTTTCTTATCCCTACACTGCCCATAATTCAAGAAATGGCTAATATGCCATTTTAGTCAAAATAGTAAAAAAGTGTTGCATGATTGTTGACACCCTTATTAAGGTAGCCACTGTATAAAATTTTCAAAATAATGATTTATAGGGGTAAACGGCTTGAAAAACTAAATGGCTAATGTGTAATATAAATGATAAATTGTCTAATGTGTATGATGATACCGAGCATCCAATGTGATTTTAATAGAGATTTTTATGGCTATCAATAGTGATGGTGTGACAGTCAAGTGGATACAAGCACCAAATTGTTAATCCAAAGATTCTGGGTTCCATACATTGTTTATATTATTTATGAATAGATTAGCGTACTGGAACTTTTAACCAATGTTTTTTGTATTGATTCAGATATTTCTCGGCAACAGCATAGCTAATTACTGCCCATTGTATCCTCTGGCTAATTACTGCCCATTGTTTTGCTTTTGCTGGTGCTACCGAATTGTTGCAGATAATTTTAAGCCATTTGTGTCACAAACTCACAACGCGATAAAAGACAACGTATGCACGTTAGACAAAACAAATTTTGGATTGTAAAATTTCTCTTGGTTTGTAAATGAAAAATTGGCTACTACGATTAAAAATCACAATTTGAAAAAAATTGGCTACCTCTTTTCTCGTTTCAATTCAACGGCATGATTTCGGAATCAACAACAACTATAATGAGTTGTTTAAAAGTTATTAAATTCTTATAAAACTTGTTCTAATAACAAAAACACTATGATTGCATTTTTCTCGAATTCGTGTTGAAGGCACATTAGCCATTTTTTGAATTATGGGCAGTACAGGTAGTATCTTCTTCAAATTCGGGGAAGTTTTTTCCTGAGCTTATTTTTTCCAAACTTCTGATTGGTCCCGTCCAGAACTGCGAGGAAAATTTTATAGAAACTTTGGGAAAGCCGTCTCCAATTTTTTTTCGAACATTTCCTTAAATTCGTTCTTGAAGTTCTTCGTTCTGAGAAGTCCTCTTCTGAATTTTTGGGAAGATTTCTCCAGAATTTTGGGGAAGTATGTTCCGGAACTATTGGGAAATTCGTGCTCAAATGCTCCTGGAAGGTATCATTCTTTTCTCTCTAAAGAATTTTGAAAAATCCTTATTCTGAAATGTTAAAATGTTCTCCTCTGAGCATTGAAAATGCTGCCTAGCACTTCTGGGAAGTTCCAACTAACGTTTCGAGAAGTTTCTTCCGGAACTTCAGTGTAGTTATTTCCTGAACTTGAGTGAAGTTCTTTCCTCAACTTCTATGGCGCATCGTCCTGAGGATTTTTTTTCCTGAATTTTTGAGAAATTATAGGAAGTGCCCTTCAAATTTAGCTTCCATCTGAAATTTGGGGGAGTTTTTTTTTTAACTTCTAGGAAGTTCTATCTTGAATTTCTGGGAAAAACTCCAAAATCTCTGAAAAATTCCAAACTTCAGAGAAGCCCACTCCCCTACACTTCTTCGTGGAGCTCTGATTTGTCCTCTCCTGATTCTTGGGGAAGTTCTGTCTTGAAATTCTGGTAAGTATGATCTTGAACTTCGGTAACGAATTTTTGAAGGTTCTTCTTGTATGAACTGCTTGCTCCCAATACTTATGAGAAGTTTCTACCTGACCATAGGAGAAGTTTTTTTTCCGAGGAAGTCTCTAAATTTCTCAAATATGATTTGTATTGTTTGTGAACCTTGATTTTCGTGTGAGGTTGTGACTTTATAGCAAAGGACGAATATTACCAACGCTTTGACTGTAATTTTCGTTTTGTATCCGAACTTCAGAGAATACCTATATTTGAAATTTTCAAAATATTTCAAATGTCTGTAAAAGTCTGCAACATAAATAAAATGTCTGCAATAAAAATGAAAAGTCTGCAATAAAAATGAAACGTCTGCAAATTTACAGACATGTCTGTGAATATGGCATCCCTGTTTCGAAGCAACAACCTGTCAAACAGAGCAGAAAACCCTTGGAAAAAAAAAGAAGTTTCACCCGTTCAATTGGACACATGGCCAAAACCTACTCGTTCATTCGTTTGTTCATCCGGTTCAAATAATAAATCTTGCAGGTTGAGGTAGAATTGGAAAATGCGTTCCGGCATTCTCCGCCAAGTACATGCCGTGCTATGGGCTTTACTATGTTGGAACGTGCACCATGCCAGGTCCATTACAACAAAAACACACAAAAAATGTAACAAAAACACACGAAGGTGGGGACGGAAAGCTTACAACACTACCGAATTCACCGTAGAACTGAAAGGCCGCCCTGATTCCGTAGGTCGTTAGTGTCATCCGGCAAATGCACACCAGTAGTAACACCAGCGCGATAACGTGTGTTCCAGACAAACGAACCGTGACAGCAACAGGAAGCGGAAACAAATTGCATACATTTTGATGAGGCTTTCGTGCTTGATTCTTCGTGGAATTCTAGATTTCCAGCTTTCGGGTCAATTGAGCGACTCCATCGGTTTTAATGATTCATGAAAGCTTCTGGTGTTTTTTTTTCCTGGTAAGGATTAAGTCCGCCAGTTTATTGAAAGGTTTCTGCTATGAATACTCACATTGTATCGAGAAGAAAGGCCGGAAGGTCAAACGCAGGTGGTACGACACAATGGGAGTGTGGAGAAAATTAATATAATGTGACAAATTCAGTCGATCCGATTGGATGCAACATGGCACTGCTGTTGAACTCTGGCCCCGATTGGAACCCAATTATTTGGCCCGGTTTGTCGGCTGGTTTTTCTCACCCTCTCCGCTGATTGGTTGTGGTAGTGTTTTCTGGGTAATCTGTGCCTGTCAGTAGCCGGAATGGAATCAATTTATCAACATCATCGCAGTAGCCCTCCAGGCCCTCCCCGTCTGTCTGGACTGTTGGTGAATGCCGGTGTCACCTGGAGAAGACGAACGAGGGCGGATATTGTCTGCAATATAGAGCGAAATGATTAAACCTTTTAGGTGGGAGTCAATTTTGGTTGACAAAGCCAGTAGGATGTGGGTGTCAGTGGTCGATGGAAATCGAAAATACATTTCACGAACAATTTGACAAAAAAAAAATTCATTGGGGCCTAACTGACAAACGTAAACAATGGCTTCTTCCTTGAATTTGTCGACCTTGGAAACTTGCCTCATTATTCAGCCACAGCCATTTCGAAGAACAAGAGTAATTCTATTCGATAGAATTGGAAGTTTATATGTGGGTAATTTAACTTTACGAGAATTTTGAAATAAATTTGGATGATACCTACACTGAGAAAATTTATCGTATGGCCGCCATAAGATACACTTATGAAATTTCGACATAAGGAAAAACTTTGAAAATCATAAGATTCTCTTATGAATTGACGTCAGTGGCGTTGTTGGTTTTTTTTTCATAATATGGTCTTTGATTTTTCATAAGATAATCTTATGAAGGGGCCTCTGTTCTATTTCAGGAATTTCATAAGCCGTTCTAATGGAATTCTATTTCTGTTTTGGCTCATATGTTTAACACTCATAATACTGACATTCAAAAATGCATATTGATGCTGAAACCCACTTTCAAAGTGCTAGTTTGTTTACAGCATCAACACGCATTTTGCAGGATCGGTATTCTGAATGTTAGACATTTTACTTTTACCGCGCAATTAAAAGAGATTAGAATATTATATCAATCGAAAATAAATTTATTTCTATACAAAAACTTATTGCCTATTTCATGTACTCTGAAGGGGGGACCATCTATTGTATCAATATGTATAAAACTAAGTACATTTAAACGCTCTACAGCTTCTGTGGCAAGATAATGTTCATCGAATGGCCCTATAGTCCAGTGTCTAACTATTGCATGAAAATGATATTGTAGTTTAATAAATTCTTCAATTTCAAATAGCTTCGTCTGATTATTAATAGTTTGTGTTACAAAATGCCCTGTACAAAATTGGTTACCATTAAAAGATAATGCTGAAGTCAACTCTACGGATTCGTGTTTCTCGATAGGCAGATCTGTTATCAGCCCATAATACGGCCTAGAAGAAATAGTATCCTTTTTGAAATCACCTTGAGGAGCTATTGCTTGGAAGCTGTTATTGTAAACATCGAAACTAAATTGCAAGCACGATTTCATACATAATGTATACGCTACGTTGGATCGAGAAGTGATGACATGTGCATACTCTTTGAAAGCTTGATGCTTCGCTTCGTTCCTGAAGCACATCATTCGTGAAATAGGCCCACAGTCTAGAATTACTTTAGGGTAGTGTAAAAGGAAGTGATGCTTGGGTTTGAGAGACGTCTTCAAAAGTGACTGGTACAAAGAATGGTGCTTAGCAATAAGTTTCTCTAACTTTTCTACATCCTGCAGAACAAACTTTTTAGAAAGAATTTTATCAACCATTCTCAGCAAACTCTTACAGTACTCCCAAACGGGATCATCAGGTGGTATATAGGGTCCGGTAATAAAAGTAAAATTGTGGCAAAAGGCCCTCATCTCATCAGCGCTCATTCACATTTTAATAGTTTTACTTCTAGTCTTGCTATCGTAGCTAAAATCAAGATCAGGCGATCTTCGAAGTCCTGCATCTAATGATACTTGGCTTACTATGTTTTTACGAGTATTTACAATACCAACTGTTAGAAATTTCTTTTCATTTATAAAATAGTTCAAAGCTTCTATGAGTCCATACTTGCAAACGCCATTACTAAAAATGTCGTGCATGGCATCCACACTTAAATTCTGAACGACGTGAAATGAAGGTAATTGATTAAATACTAATTGTCCCGCTAAGCCTGTTAGTGAATGGTCATCTACTAATACATCTTCATTATAATTCTCTATTGTACGACTATCGACTGTGTAAGCAGTACAATCTGTTTGCAGTTGCTTCTTGTGTCTTCGACAAAAACGGCAATAAAATGTGGCATTAAATCCTTTCGATAGTGATAAAAGAGTGTGAACCCCTAAGTTGTCACCTTGGAACAAACTCAAAATGAATCTAACTTTTACGTATTCCCCATCTAACTTAATTAATAGACCATCCTCTTCTAATTTCTGAAACGGTGCAATCAACTCTTTCGCCAAAGCGTCGACACCTTTTTGTTGTATAACAACCTTCCTCACAGTTCCTGCTACTAGTATATTACTCATCTTAGATATCATATTGTCTGGAAGGCATGGACAATGAAAGTAAATTCCACACACTGAATCCACTTTGTTATGTGATCCTTGAGCATCGTTGACCTCAAATTCGTCAGCATATATCCATAAAGGTATGACGTATCTTGTGCAATCGTCTGATTTGTATTTCTTTTTTATATCTTTCCACACCTGGCCATTGACAAAATTATGAATATTTTCGGAGTTTTCAAACATTTCAATTCTATCCAAGATCTTTTTTATATTATTTCCTGTTTCTAAGAACATTTTTAGTTGGAAAGCTACTGGATTTAATACCAGGCAACTTTTTCTACATCGCTCAGATACGATACCATTGTCAAGTGTAGGTATATCATTTTCCAGGGTATAAATCACTGGTGGTTCGAAAATTCCTATGTTTTTCAAATGGCTTAGAAATTTATGTTCTGTGTTAATTAGTTGGAATGCGTTTTTGCTCGTGTTTATTAATGTTTCAAATCGGTGCTGTAAATCCTGATCGTTGCTTTTTAGATTTAAAGTTTCTATGTTGTTCAAAATGCCAACACAATACTTTTCAGTGGCTTCTTGTACTTCTTGCACGTTTTTTCTGGTGAAATTATTTTGCTTATGCAAACGTAAAGTAAATTCTAAAGCAAGTTTTTGTTGCATGCTGTAACTTGACGCTGCATTACTTGACGCTGGACATTCAGTGATTGTTTGACTTTCTACCTTCAGCAACTTGTTTGGTATAAAATTGTTGTTCCTACAGATATTGTTTTCTTGTTGTGGCTCATTTGACTTTTCATTAAAACGGTGATTCAACATATGTTTCTTAAAATTATTCAAAGTGCTAAATATTTGGGGGCATACTGGAAATGTGCACTTAAGATCGAAATTGGCAGGCGTCTTGTGATAACCGTAAACATGAGTAACCAAGCTAATAGCTGTTGAAAACCGCTGCCTGCAACCATTTATGGGACAGTTGATGAGCATTGTGACTGTTTGTTCAAAAAATCGTGTAGCTTTTCAATGTTCTTGTACGCAACTTTGCTGTAGATGCCATAAAGGTGGTGACCGATGAAAATCCAGACCAACTTAGAAATCTTGGAAACAGGTATTCTCAGCACAGTAGTTAGCTTGTGGAAGACATCAACTCCTCTTGATATGTTGGTGAACTTGTATTCGAGATGTTTATAAACCACCATGCATCCGTTGTTCGGTGTCGAAAAGTTTTCCGCAAAGACAACGAGCTTTGGTAGGACAGCCGTTCCTACTTCCTCGCAATCCTCGATAGTCTGGTTATATTTTGCTCGAGCGTCATCTACATTGATGGAGAACAAGAGCGTATCTGCTTGTGCTGTGGCGATTGTTGGTTTGAACCCCGATGCAGCCTTCACTGGGATCAGAACAGTGTTGAGTGCAAGAAGAATTGCAGGAATTCGAGCGTCTGTAAAAAAAATTACATGATTAAAATTTATGGCAAGTTGTTTATATTAAACTTAATGTACCGATGGTCAAATCGGTGTTTGATATAACTTTAAGAAGCTTTTTCGCGGACGGATCCTTAGCATTCGTCGAGATATATTTGCAGATAGGGACAACAAGTATTTCCCACTTTCGAGCAACTTCGTTTACTCCATTTAGAGAACCAAGGCGTAGCAAACGGTAATCAATGTCAACCTGAAACAAAATAAAATTAGACTAAGAATTAAAATAATAGATACCTTACACTTACTAATTGATACCCGTACTCAGCTTTCAGTTGCGCGAATTTGATTAATGTTTTTAAAGGATGCGGTTGCAGTTGAACTGCTTGCCTGGCAACGAACGATGCTTCCCACTGATTTATTACGGTGATCCAAGGGGCATCATTCAACTCTAACCATAAGAAGGCATTATGAGCCTCGTCAGGTACTGCCTTGTTCGAGCTTGAACCATCGAACTGAAGTCGGTGTTGAGCTTCTGCCTTCTGTCTACGGCGGTCAGACTGATTCAGATAATTGATCCT